>JASEKS010000316.1:0-109814 GCA_030770415.1 Pleoardoris graminearum
AAGCTAATAAAACTATATACTATATATATAAGTTAAATTTTTATTTATAATATACCTATTACTTTTATACATTAACTTAATTAAAACTATAATATATAAGTAATAAGTAAATTAAAAATAAATTTTATAGTTTAATTTATATATTACTATTAACTTATTTATATAAATCTAGTTTTTAAAAATCTACTTTATATTGAGAAAATAAATTTTAAAAAATTAGTATTACTATATAGGCCTTATAGAAATCGATTTTACAAAATATATAAATATTATATAATTATATTAAAAAATAAAAGATAAGTAGGTATTAATAAGGCTATAGAAAGGGGTTAAGGCGGGGCTAGCGTAAAATAATTATTATATAGTAAATTTTTTTTACTATAGTAGTATATATTTAATTATATATATATAAAAGGTACTGCCTAGGAGTTAATAACTTTTTAAGCCTTTTTTAAAGTTTCTATTTCTAGTTTAAGCTTTTAGTTTTTTAGTTCTTTTTACTTTATAGCTACCTTTTATTTTTAAAATTTAAACTTAAAGCGCCGTACCTTAAAATCTATATTATAGTAAATAGCTTAACGTTAAAGGCTTAGTTTTATAAATAGTATTTATAAAGAAACGTATATAGGTTAGAAAGGTATTAATAAGACTTATAAAAGTTTACTTACTAGTAATAATAATAAACCCCTTAATATTTAGTTAATAGTAGTCTCCCTACGCTTTAAAAATTCCCTAGGCCTAATATAGCTAAAAAATAACTTATACGCTATACGCGTTTTTTTTTTATTATTAGTAAAATTATTTATTTTAATAATAAGTTAATTTCTCCGCTTATAGTCAAAATATATTAGTAATATATTATAAAAAGGTTAAAAAGGTATTAATATACTTTCTTTTTAGATTTTTATATTCTTTCTAGCCGATAAAGTATTTTTTTTATATTTATAGTATATACCTATTATATTACGTACTAATTATTAGTTAATATTATAGTTATTAAGCTTTATACCCCTAAAAATATTAGTATACCCTTATTAGGGGGTTAATAATACTAATATAAAAATTACTAAAAGTAAGTTTAACCGTTTTTTATATAAATAGGACTTTTTACTAGTCTATTTAATATAATTAAAAGTATTTTTAAGGTAATACTAATTATCTAGGGCTATTTTAAATATATATTAATTAAGTTTAGATACTATAGTAGTTATATATTTATATTTAGCCTAAGTCTAAACTATAACTTACTTATTACTTTACTATAGTATTAGTAACTCTATACTAATACTAACTTAATATTTTATATTTAAGCTCTAATAAAATTTTACTATATTAGTTTTAATTATATATTTATAGAATTAACTATATTTTTTTTAAAAGTTTTAAATCTAGGCGTTTAATACGGTTTTTAATCCTTTTTATACCTATTTTAAAATAGTAGGTATAAAACTTTACTATATAAGTAATATAATAATACTATAGGCGATTAAATAGGTTAATATAGTATAGATAACGCCTAAAACTTTTATAATAGCTATTAAAACGTTTTACTAAAAGATTATATTAGTATTACTAAAAGGTATATACTTCTAAATTAAGCGCTATTTATATCTATAGTAACGCCTATAAATTTTATTTAGTATATATAACGCTACTTTACTAATTAACCTAAAAGCTTTTTAACCTATTTAAAGAGGATTTAAAAGGCTTAAAAATATAATCTACGCCTTTTATTATTTATATATATATAAATAAGGGTAAAAACTATAATATTAGCAAATCTTAACTTATTACTAAGGCCTATATATACGCTTACTATACTATTTATTAAAATAAGCTATTATAAGCTTATACTAAGAGTTCTGATTTTGTTAAAAGAATATATTAATTTAAAAGCTAGCTAGACTTATAAATATTATAACTTATTCTTTTTATATTATAAAAATAAAAATACCTAAATAGCTCTAATATATCTTATAAATATATACCTAATGGGGATAAAATAGCGTACTTAATAGGTATATATAAGTATACTAACTATATTAATATTTATATAGCGTATTTCTATTTTAAATTAAATACTAGTAAGATCTTAATTTAATAAAAATATATTAAGCTTTTCTTTATATATTATAACTTATAGGTAGTTAAGATTATTAAATATTACGTAGATTTAGCTAAATAAAACTACATTATACTTTTAGTATAGTATATCTATAAAAAGATTATAAAAAAATAAAGCTAGCTTAGGTTACTATAATAATCTTTTAAAAAGGGGTTAAAAATATTATATTATATATTATACTAAAATCTTTTACCTAATAAATAAGCTCTATAATTTCTCCTATAAAGATAGTAGGTATTTTTATAAATAGTAGTAGCAGGTGTATATATATACTATATAAGGTAAATAAAAAAAAGGGGTTTTTAACTAGATTACTTAGTATTAAAATATTAAACTTAATACTATACTATTATTTTTATAATTACTTAGGGTCTTATATGTAGTTAATATTTTATAAAGGCGTTAGTATCCTTTTATTAATATATTATTTATTTTATTATATACCGCAACTGCTTAGCTTTATAATTATTAAAAAAATAATTATATATATATCCTAGGGACTCTAAACTCTAAGTAAACCTATTATAAAGAGGTAATAAAAGTATTTAATAAAATATTAGTAGGTAATCTTTTTAAAATAGTATTTGTTAAGGGTATATAGACCCTAATAAGCTAAATAACTAATATAATAGGATTAGATCCTAGTAGTATCCTATTAGGATAAAAAAATATTAAAAATATAATTAGGTTATTTTAAAAAACCTACTATAGTATAATTTTATTTTATAATAGGCCTATATATTAAATCTTAAGATAGATATAATACGCTATTTTATAGGCAGTTTATAATAGCTATATACTAGCTATATATATTAGTAAAGCCTTAAGAATACTTTAGTAAGCTATATTTAGTAAACCTTTTTTTATATAAATCTATCTTCTCTTAATATATATCTAATTAAGTATATTATATATATTTTTATATTTTTTTATTAATATAGGTATGCGAAATCGTAGCTAATATATTATTAAAATATTAGTATTACTTAATTTTTATATAAATAGAGCAAATCTATATAACACTTTTATTAAAAAAGAAAGAAAACGTTAATTTTATAAAGCCCTTTAATTATTTACAGTATTAGATTTAAGGCTTTAAAAAAAAGTTTATAAAAAGTTAAAAAAAAAATTATACTAATTCTACGTTTATCTTTGCTTATATAAGTATAACTCTTTTTTTACTAATATAGATAATAAATATATACCTATTTATATATATTTAGAGGTAATTAGGTAATAAACTAATATAAGTAATTATTTTTATTATAAGTAATAAATTTCCCGAAGTTAATATAGTAAATATAAAATTATTATTATCTTAAAGTTTTAAATACGGGTTAATAACCCCTTCTAAAAGGCTTTATAATTATTTTTATATAATCTTTTTTTTTATTCTTTTCTATAGGCTAATTATTTATAATAAAGTTTTATATTACTACTGCCTCCTTTTTATTTAATTATTATTAAATAGGTTACCGTTGGAGAGCTTAATTACTAATATATTTAATATATATTTATAACCCCTTAGTAATTTTTATATATATATAATATATATATTACTACTATTTTTTTACGTATTCGGGTACAAGACTTATATTTATTTTTAGTAAACTATTATAGGGAGGGTTAATAAAGTAATAATAAGGCGTTAAAAAAAAGTTTTTAACCCTTTTAAGTATAAATCTTACTTTATTAAAATAAATAGAGTATAAAAAAGAAAAGTAAGTTAAACTAATTAGAAGTTATATATATTTTACTAATATATTTATTAGTATACTAAAAATTACTAACGTAAAAAATTTTTATAGTTGCCTAGGCTTTAGCGTTGGTCGCCTTAACTACATGCACTAGTATCCTTAGAGGCCCTTATTTTGCGACTTCCATGCTTGTTCTCGGTGGTTTTGGCAGCACCGTGGTCGTGCCTCCAGGCAGAAGTGTGCCTTTGTAGTTTCACAAGTGTTGTAGGATGGTGATTTCCACCATGCTGCACCTTCCCATAAAGCGCTACAAGTCTTTACAGGTGCTCAGTCGTTCCTCCTCCAGGGCTGGCATGCCAAGGATTGGGCTGTTGCAGGGCCGAAGCCTCCGATCCTAGCAAACATGCCGACACATGCTCAACTGTACCACGTCGCTCCAAGATGCACGCGCCGACAGTCTTTGCGTCCGCCGGGCCATGTCGAAAGAGAACGCCGCCCCCCGCCCGCTGCGTTGGATGACACCCTCTGGCATGGCTTCAGACGCCGCCGAAGGTCCAGGTATGTGCGAGCGACTGCCTGCCTCCCGCAGCGTGCTGGCAGACTGACAGAGACGAGGTCCGCATGCAACGCCGCTCGATGAACCGAAGGCCCGCGTGCGCCGCCGGGCGCGCAGGCGCAAAGGCCCGCCCCAGCTACAGTTCGTCACGGCCACCGAGTTGTCCGACTTCAAAGGCGAGCAGGCGAAACGAAGCGTGCGGTCCCAGGCCATGATCCAGTACCGATACCAGTCAGCAGAGCAGAAGCGGCAGAACAGCGAGCGAAAGCAGGCCGAGCCCACCCGCACGGTGCCTCTTTGGCGGCGTAGCAACGCCCACGAGGCCACAGACGTTTCGCAACCGCATGCCTACTCGCACTCGCCGGACGAGTGGGGCAGCGACGACGATGCTTTGCGGGAATTCTGCATCACGGCCGCCGTGTCCGCATACTCACCGGGACGTGCCGGTGCATCGACGGCCATGCCGCTGAATGCCGCCGCGGAACGCGCAGCCGCGTCAGAAGACGAGCAGGACGCACTGTTTCTGCGTCTCTTGGCCATGAGACTGGCGCCCGCCTTCATCGGCAGCAACGTGGACCCTTTCCTCGTCCTACCCCAGTTCGCCACGCCCGAGCTCGACGCAAGCCAGCTCATCCGTAACTGCAGTCGCGTCTTCGTGTCAAAACAAACCTTGGCTAGGTGGGTGCCGGCTATGCTTGCCCATCCACACATACTCCTCAGCTCGACCATCATGTCCTCCACTTGGCGAGACATGCTCCAGGGCGTGTGCGGGGAGAGTAGGCGCACCATCTTGCTCAAAACCGAAATCATCAGCTGGATCAACGAGCGCCTGCGGAATCCGGATACCATGTTCCACGACGATACCATCATGGTGATTCTTCATCTCCTTATGGGCGAGACGTGGAGTTGCAGCGAAAAAACGCTTCACATCCACATGGCCGGCATTGCCAGGCTTATGGCCGCACGAGGTACGTTGGACTTGCCTGCCATATTCGACACCGTTGGCTTGGCTACGGCCATGTAAGTCTGCATTGTGCTCTTCTTCGGCGTGTCTCACCTTGGTAGCGTATGCGCTCATGTCCCCATCATATGCGAGTCGGCCCCGCTGCCTCAACCATGCCAATTCCAGGCGTCCGACATTCTAGTCGACGGCTCCGTGGCGCTGCCTGAATCCCCGCTTTACTGCCCGCGCGGGCAGATGTATTCCGTCATCACCAACCCCGCATGTTCTGCACATACATACAATTTACTCTGCCATGTACGAGACTTGACCGATCTCTTCCTCGCCTATAGCGATCATTTGGCGTCCATTATTGGCGAAGAAGGAGAAATTGACCAGAGCCGCCTGCGAGCCCTGTCAGTTGACTACGACGTCAAAGTTGCACATTTCCGCACGAAGCTGGCATCAATGGCTTCTGCGTACACGCCAGGCTTACCAACCAGCAATGATTGGATATATGAAACGTGTCGTATAACAGCTTTGATACACACGTCAGCCATCATCACATGTGTCCCTTTCTCTGTAGCGGCTGATCCCGAGCTAAACGCCATCGTCCACACGGCGGCATACATCGCCGGGACCCCTTCAACCGGACGTCTCACAGAGTCTCTTTACGAGGTTTTGGAGCGGACCAATACCGGCGACCTTTGGAACAACATGGTAGGCGTCTTCTACTGGGTGTGCACCGTCGGTGCCGCGGCGGCGCGCATTCCTGTGACCGTCAATTCGCCCTCGCGACCCAGCACCAAGAATGAAGCGTATTCTACGTGGGTAAGACGTTGTCTGACTATGTTCTCGAGCCGCACGTTAGCACAGATGATCTTCGAGCATCCGCTGCCTCTGCTGGCCACACAGCGAAAATTGCTCAGGATACAGGAGTTGATTGGGAGGAATGTATCGCCTTCACAGGCTTTTCGAAAGGACTCATAAGCATGTCCAGGTGCTCGGCGAAAAGAAGCATCGCCTCGGCGTTTGGCGGATATAACTTGGAGCCTGCTCAGCAACAGTAAATTCGGTCGCAGATCACCATTTAAAAAAAGGGAAAGAAAAAAACCGGCGACCACAAGCGATTGTCGGCGTGCTGAAGGGGCCAGGACCGTTTCCATCATGTACCAGCAAGTTGGTCGATGACCTGTTTGGTACCTGTGCGCGGAGATTGGTGCTTGAAAAGGCGCTATCCTGTCTAAAAGCTATCACTGTCCGTCAGAAAGAGGAGCAGGATCCAACGCCATTACCCAAGCTTGTGATATTATCGCGTAGGCCACCTATATATGCTGCCATACGTCTACTCGGTGTTACGCCTGCGTCGATGATTTGCTTGCTAATTCTTGGCTGTGCAGCTGTGTGAACGAGTAGCGTAGTTAGAACCTCCGAGGTAAGCTTTGGCTACGGATGCGGATCTGGGGCTAGTGCACAATTGATGCGCTCTCTTAAAGATAGCGATCGTCTTGGTATGCGGATACTCGGCGTTCCGGCCCACTTACTGCGTGTTGCTGAGTTGTTGAAGTGCTGCCGTAATCATCTAAGAACTAAGAGAGGACAACGGAGAAGAATTTGTGCGCTTTTAAGAGTGGACGCAAAAAGGGGTATGCTCGAGATCTGGCTCGTTGTGCTCACGAGAATGAATGTGTAGCCGACGTTAGTGCTGAAGTATTATTGGGCTCTATTGTACACCGCCGCCTGGTGTGGGCGACTGTATTCTCCCTTGTTAGTTAAGCGCCTATTGTGCGGCGTAGGTTTAGTCTATTACCCGAGGCTAGGTCTCCTCGACCGATTCTCCTAGCATAAATTCTTAGTATGCCTGTTACGTCTACACTATACTATTTATTTGCTTTTAAATATATATAATATAATAGCGATACGTAAAGTTTAACTACGTATCTTTCTATTTAAATAAGGTATATATTCTAGTATGTTTTCTGTTAAGAATATAATTAAATAATTAAGTATTAAATATATAGTAATTAGTAAGTACTATAATAATTTATTATTTATTTCTATAGTTTTTCTTCTAGAAATTAAAAATTATATTTATTTTTCTTATTTTTTTACTTAGTTTACTAGGGAGATAATTTTTAATAATTTAATATTTTTATTTATAATTTAATATTTTACTATATTTAAAATAATAATATTAAATATATTTATATATTTATACTATTTACTAAATTCACCCCTAAGCAGGAGTATAAAAGGCTATTTTATTCTCTTATATTTTATTTTTATTACGTTTTACCTCGCCTATTAATATTACAAACTAATAACGTTATTATAGACTTATTACGTAATTTAAAATAATATTTTTTTATCTAATTCTATATAAATCTCTATACTACCTATTAAACTTTTTACTAAAATAATAATATTGCAGGTCTACTATAGTAAGTTATATATATATATTTAGCTTATCTAGTAGTCTTATAAAATAAAAGAAACTATATTTTTCGACACATTAAGTATAAAGGCATACACATACTCCTCCTTTTTCGAACCCCCTTTTAGGTCGCCCCAAGCCACTACAGCCACACTTTTTATTTAATTAATATACAAATATATATATAAAAGAAACTATATCTATTATTATTAGTACCTATGCCGCCTATAGTATCTACTATTTAGTTAGTAATATTTACTAAATAAGAATAAAAGTATATATTTACCTAATTTTATATATACTAGTAAGACATCCTAAAGTTAATAATACTTAGTTTTTTTTTTTTTTTTAATTTTACGAGTGTCCTAATAAATCTATTTTATTTTATTAGTTTACTTTTTAAATTACTTTATTACCTTTAACTCTATTAATAATACTAGGTCTTTAAGTTTTTTTTTATTAACTACTTACTTTTATATATATTTATATATTAATCGAACAAATAGTATGGCTGTGGTGGCTCGGGGCGACTAAAAGGATTTTTAAAAAACTTACTTTTATATAGCTTTTATTCTATTAGCCTAGAATCTATATATAATTTTATATATAATTATAGAGGATAGTAGCGTACTAAAATAGGCTTTAAAGTAAATAAAAATAATATACTTAAAAAAACTATTTTTTACTAAAAAGTTACGTACGCGTAGATTAGTATAAAACTAATTAAAAAGCTATATATAGGTAAAAGAATTACATTTTAATTAATCTTATATTTTATTCTAATTTAGAGTTATACTATATTTAACGCCGTTATTAAAGGCGGTTAGTATAATAAGCGCCTAGCTAAAATTAGTATAGTAATTCACATTTTAAAATAAAAACCTATAAAGATTATAATATAATAAAATATAACTTTAAAAAGTAAGTGTGAGTAATATAGTATAGAGTATAGAATATATAACTAAACTTACTTAAAAACTAAATATTTAGTTATATAGACTCTAAATAGTAGCTTAATAATTCTCTTTAGTCTTAAAGTTTATACGCCTAGTAACCCCCTAAATTAACTATATTATATATAATTATAATAAAGGCATACACATACTCCTCCTTTTTTAAAACCCCTTTTAGTCGCCCTGAGCCACTACAGCCACACTATTTGTTCGATTAATATATAAATATATATAATTATAAGTAGTAATTACTAATAACTTTAAGGATAATTACGAGTAGTTATTAATTTATAAATATATAATTAAAATATAAGCGGAGCATTACTATATTTAATAATATACCTTACCCTTACTAAATAAAAGGAGTATAACTTTTCAGAGTTTAAAATTTATACTACTTATATATAGCCTTATTAGTATTATATTAAGCTATTTAGTATTTATTAAATTTTTATTATTACGTTATATCGCGCCATTATACACCTCGCGAAGTACGTTAATTAACTATTTACTAAATTATATATTTATATTTATATTTTATTTCTTTAACTATAGGTTAATTTATTATATAAAAAAGGTAAAGTGTAGCGTCGACACACTAATCTAAGAAAGATATAGGCTAAAAAAAGTTATTTTTCTAAATATAGTTAAGAAAATAAGCGTGTATAAGCATTAGATTAATTTATAAAAGTATTTTAACATTTTTTTTATTATATTATAAGTTTTATTAAAAAGTAAAAAATATATATAAATGTAAATTTAAAAGTATAAATAGAGAAAAAATAAGCTGTATTAATACTATATATATTAATAACATAAATTATATAACTAGAATAATTAAAAACTTTATTAGTAAAGAGATTAGAGTTATATTAGAATTAGATTAATTAATTAAATTAAGACTAGATCTTCTCTATATAAATAATAGTTATACCTTTAAAGAGAATTTTAAATAACTTAATAATTATAGTATACTAGATAATAATAAGCTATAAAAATAAAAAATACTATATATAAAATAAAATATAGAAGAGTAATGTAAAAAAAAAAATATAAAAAAAACCGTTTCTAAAATAATATAACTTTTTAATTAGTAACGTAAAAAATATAAAAATAATATAGTTATAAAATAAATTATAAAGATTATTATTAGAATATTGATTTCTACTTACTAAGTATATATAAAAAAAATTAAGTCTATATATATATAGTAATATTATTAATACTTTTTTAAAATCTCTATAACGTTTTAGTTAGTAAATATATATAATTAAAAATTTAACTATACTATATTAGGAGTAGAATTAGTTATATAACTAATATTTTAATATATAAAAATTATATATAAATAATAAAATTTTACTTTTTATCTATATAATTACTACGTACGTAATACGTTATTAGTATTATAGTATATTAAAATATATTTTTACTTTAATAAATCTAAACTATAATTTTATTACAATAATACTAAATTGTTAAAACTTATATTGAAAGTTAAACTTTTTATAAACGCAAATAATTTACTTGTTTTAATTAATATAATTTTATATAAATTAGAAAAATATATTTCAAAAATTATACAACGTATTATAAATAAAGAAGAAAATAATTATTATATAAGAAAGATAAAAAATAATATATAAAAACTTAATTAAAATTTTTAAATAGAAAATAAAAGACTATTATTAAAAGAGAATATAAATATAAAAGAAATTCTTATAAAAGATTTTAAAAGAGATAGGTTATACAATTAATATATATAAATAGAAACTTATAATAAATAAAGAGAATATAAATAAAAAATTTTATTACGCTAAGGAATTTATAAAAAATTATTTAAAAAAATAATATTCTCTAATAAGTTATAATATATAGAGGAATAGTAAATAAAAGTATTATAAAAAAGTAATAATTAAAATACAATAAAACTAGCTATTAAATAATAATAAAATAAGTTATTTTAACATTTTTTAATATATTTTTAGGTTATAGTTTTATATTTCTAATATTATAGTAACTATATTAATTTTGTATAAATTTAAATATTACTCTATAAGTTTAGAACGTTATTTAGTAAGAATATATAATTAAAATAATTAGGAAGTAAAAGTATATATAGTCTTAAATCTAGAACTATAAATATAGTGAGAAAACTCTATTATAAAAATAATTTAGTATATACTAAAATATTTAATTTTATAATTTTTTATACAAGAAAATATTATATAAATAAAGTTTTTATACCTAAAGTTAACCTACTTATACATATAAATAAGTTATATACAGTTGTTTATATCTATTTTTAATAATATAGTTATATATATATAAAGGTATATATATACTCCTCCTTTTTAAAACCCCTTTTAGTTGCCTAGAGTTATTACAGCCACACTATTTGTTTAATTAGTATATAAATTTAATATAGTTATATATATTATATAATATTATATTTTCTATACCAATTAAATTATTAATAGAAATATTACTATGTATATATAAATATTATTTTATATAAACGAAAATAATAAATTAATATTTTTTTTAAATAAAGCTACACTTTTAGCGGAGTACTTATATTTTTTAAAAAAATAACTATTAGCTATTATAGGGATTGCTATAATACGGCTCTATAATAATCTAAATATAATAATAAAAATCGTAGTACGTAGTTATATATTAATATTTATATATTAATCGAACAAAAAGTGTGGCTGTAGTGGCTCGGGGCGACCAAAAGGGGTTTTAAAAAAAAAGGAGTATATATATACCTTTATATTTATTATTATAATAAACTAAAACAGTAATTCGTAAGTAAGTATTACCTTTTAATCTAGTACACGGCGTTTATTTATAAAAAAAAAAAGATAGTATATTTATAGTATATTATAGAGTATTAATATATACTAGCACCCCCGCTACTATATATATAAAATAATAAAAAAGTATAATAAAATATTCTACTACACTAGATAGCTATATTAAATTCTTTTATAAATATTATAATGTAGCTAAACGATTCTATAAAAGAAATAAGTATAATATTTAATATTTTACTAAATCTATTCTCGTAACAACCGCTCTACTAGTAATTTTTATAAAACTTTAATATACTATTAAAAGGCTCCGCCTCCGTAGATAAGTAGGTATAAAAATAAATAATAGGTTTAATAATTATAAACTACTATTTTATAGTAGAAATAAATAAGTATATACTATACCTATACTAGTACTAGTATAGTAATAGTAATTATTATATACCTGACTTTTTCGACACATTGAGTATAAAGGTATACACATACTCCTCCTTTTTCGAAACCCCTTTTAGTCGCCTATATAGCTACTATAGCCACACCCTTTTGTTCGATTAATATATAAATATATAGTAATTATTACTAATTTATATAATTATAATAGTAATAGATCCTAAAAATCCTATTATTATAAATACTAACCTAAATAATATTTATAAATAAAAGTAGTAGCTTTTAGCTCTACTAAATAACTAAAATAATCCTAACTACGCTAAGTTTAAAAATAAAGTAATAATAATTATCTTAATAGTAATATAGCTATAAAATATAAAAAACTTAGTAAAAATAGTATTAGTAATAATACCCTAAAGGCTAGCCAAAAGGTAAAAAGAAAAAAAGTTATATATAAGACGGTAATTAATAATAATAGATATAGTAGATAATTAATATAATAGGTAAATATAATAGGTAAACGTAGCGATAATATATAAAGGGAAGAGAGAAGAGTATTATAAAATACCTATAAGTATAGGTAAGACAATATATAATAGTTTAAGTTTAAAAAAATATATATATAGTTTGTACTAACAAGAAAAAAAATTTTTTTCTTATTACAAAAAACCTATTAATAAGTACTATTATAATTTATTAAAACCGGCCGTTACAGTTAAGCCTAATATTAATATTTAATAAAGTATCTAATTATAATTTTATTTTTGTAAAGTAATAATTATATAAATACTATACTAGATTCTATTATTAAAAAGTATATAATATATAGTAAATAATTTATGTTTTTTATATTTTAATTAATATAGTAATATATAAATATATATAATAAAGGTATATACATACTTCTCGTTTTTTAAAACCCCTTTTGGTTGCCCCGAGCCACTACAGCCACACTATTTATTCGATTAATATATAAATACAAATATATAAGATATAAATATATATATATTATATTATATTTTAATTATAATATCTCTGTAAGGAATATTATAAAATAATAATTTATATACATTGTATATTTATATATTAATTAAATAAAAGGGTGTGGCTGTAGTAGCTGTGTAGGCGACTAAAAGGGGTTTCGAAAAAGGAGGAGTATATGTATACCTTTATACTTAATGTGTCGAAAAAATAATTTATATATTAATATTCTTTAATATATATAATATATAATATATTAATATACTAAGCTTAACGAAAATAAATTAAGATTAATAAATTATAATAGTAGTATAAACTTAAAGATATTAGAAATAAAAAATATTTTTATATTTTATTTAATAGTATTAATTTATCTATTTTATATATAATTTATTATATATTACTATATTTATATATTAACATATATTTATATTTATATACTAATTAAATAAATAGTGTGGCTGTGGTGGCTGTAGTAGCGACTAAAAGGGAGTTTAAAAAAAAGGAGGAGTATGTGTATGCCTTTATACTTAACATATATTATAACGTTTTCCTCTCTTTTCTTTTAATACTATATATATGTTATTACTTTATTCTTTTTCGACATATTAAGTATAAAGGTATACATATACTTCTTCTTTTTTAAACCCCCTTTTAGGTCGCCCTAAGCCACTATAGCCACACTATTTGTTCGATTAATATATAAATATATTATATATAACTTTTATATTATTACTAATACTATTATTAATAATTTTTTTAATTTATAACTATACTACTACTATATATATATATATATATATATATTAATTAAATAAAAGGTGTAGCTACGGTGGCTCGGGGCGACTAAAAGGGGTTTTAAAAAAGGAGGAGTATATATATACCTTTATATTTTTTTTTTTTTATAAAAAAAATCTGCCTTTTATATTAAGACTACCTAACTATTTAAGAAAAGTATTTTATCTCCTAAATAAACTAGAACTAGCTCTTTAATTTTCTAACTAGGTTATTATACTAAATAGTTATACTAAACTACTAATTTATTACCTAATTAGCACTAGTTTACTACGCTAGGCCTATTTAAGTATAGACTTTTATCTTATATAACTTTAAATAGTAATTTTAGTCTAAATATTTTACTTATATTTTTAGATATAATATATTTTATATAGAGATTTTAGCTTTCTATAGTTTTATATTAATTTTTTTATAGTACTTTATACTTTTAAAAACTTTGCTTTTTACTAGTAGAGTGGGCGTATTTAAAGAATACTTATAATAAAAATAGGAATTAAACCTTTAATATATAAATAATAACGAAAATTTAAAAAATTTTATAAACCTAATATATTTCTAGGCACTTGCCTACTATGCCACCCCACCTGCCTTTATACTTAATATAAAATTTTTAATAATAGACTAGTAAATAATAAATTACTAATACTTAGTATAGGAGCCTTTAGCTTATATAACCGCCTTATAACGGTTAGGGAGGAATAAAATATAGTTATTAATAACTTCTTAAGGTATTTTATTTTACTCTTTTATAATAATTCATTTAAAGGCCTCTATATTTTATAAACTAAATCCTACCCCTAAATTAGCCCTTTTATGTTTATTTAGTTCTTATTTTAAATAATTCTATATATTTTCTATAGGGGCTAAATTAGGACTATAGGCTAAGTAAAGAATTAGTATAATTTTATTATATTTTAACTGGTTTAAAACGTCTGTTATTTTATAAATAGAAATATTATTTTATTAAAATTACTAACCTAAATTAATATTAATATAAAGTTTATAATTCTAATATAATATACTTTTTAAACCCCCTTTTAGGTCGCACTAAGCCACTACAGCCATACCTTTTATTTAATTAATATGTAAATATATAATATAATATATATATATATATTATATTATATTATAAAAAAAGGGATAAAAAAAAGCCTATAAAACTTATTCCTTTTTATAGAGGATTTAACTTTAGGTATAAAATCTTTATTTATATAATCTTTACTAGTATAAGAAGTAAAAAAATTAGGTATTTTAATAAATACTACTTTACTTCTACCTCCTATCTAAATTGTACCCTAAACTTGTATTTTAAAATCTTATCCTATAAAATAATTAATATAATTAATATTAAAAAACTAAAACTATAACTTAAAAATATATAAAAAGTTATATATTTTAATATTTTAAAAACTTAAAATAACTTACTTCGTAATTCGCTAACAGCCAGTTCTTTTCTAACTTGATTATTACTCTTTTTTTTATAATATTATCTATTTTGTTGGGCCCTTTATATTAGTAACTTATTAGAAATTTTTTTTTTTAAATTTATATTATTAATATTTTTTTTATCTCTTTAGCGTATTTTAAATTTTTTTTAACAATTTCTTTATTTATTATTAGTTTTTTTTTTACTTATATTAATTATATAACCCTCCACTGTTATAACTTTTTATAATTATTTAGTTATAATATTTAGATTATTTTCTAATAGTATTTTTATATATATTTATATATTAATTGAACAAATAGTGTGGCTATGGTGGCTCAGGGCGACCAAAAGGGGTTTTAAAAAAAGAGGAGTATGTGTATGCCTTTATACTTAATGTGTCGAAAAAAGTATTTTTATAATTATCTTTTTAGGACTGCTAGTTAAGTTTTTATTAATAACTCTTTTATCTCTTTTAGTTACCTTTTTTATACCCCCTGTATAACCTTTTTTATATTATAATTCTTTTCTTTATTATTATTTTTATTTTTAATACGTTGTATAGCACTATAAATAGTCCTAGGAAACTTTTTCAAAGTAGTAGTAATTAAAAAAGGAGAAGTATTTACTTTTAAAAATAAATTTACTTTATATTCGAGTTTTAAAAGATTGGGTACTATTTTAAAAGAATAGGAGTTTAAGTTTATAAAAGTTAAAAGATATTATAATATACTATAATATTAATAATATATTCCGTAATTAGGAATTATATAAGTAAAAGCTAAATTTTTACTAATTATATAAATTTATTATTATATAATAAATTCATATTTAAAAATAGATTACGTGATCTACGCTAGTCCTAAAATAGAATAGTTAAATTTTAGTTAAATATATTTACTAACCAAAAAGTTATAGGGATCTAAAAAATGGACTAAAAATATTATTATATTTAAGTAATTTTAGTTTATTACGTATACTAACTAAGTAGTAACTAAAATACTTATATAAATCTCTTTAACTATCTCCTTAAAACGGCATAATTAGAGTATCAATAGGCTTAGTAATTAATTTTATATTAATTTTTAAAAAAGGTAACTTCTTGGATTACACTTTTGCTAATGTCGTCCCCCTGTAATATATATATATATATATACTATATTTGTATATTAATCGAATAAATAGTGTGGCTGTGGTAGCTCGGGGTAACTAAAAGGGGTTTTAAAAAAGGAGGAGTATGTGCATGCCTTTATTATATATATACTAAATAAGTACGTAAAAGTATTAATTAAAAAACTAAAAATAAAATAAGTAATCTTCTATAACTAATATAGGGTAATAGTAGTACTAATATAACTTCTATTATAATACTATATAATAAATTATATAATATAGTATAAAAACAGTATATAGTTATAAAAGTTAATACTAAAAAATAAAAAATTTAACTAAAATATACAAAATAAAAGAGAAAAATCTATAAATTAAATAAAAAACTAATATTACTAATACGTTTAGATATTTATTACATACTTAAAATAAAAAATAATTTATTATAATAGTCCTAAAAACCCTATTAGAGAAACTAATAATTTATAGAGTTTTTATAATTAAATAATAACTATGTATAAAAGTAGGCTATATAGTTATAAGTATATAATATAACTATAAGTCTATAATATTATAAAAGTATACTAGGTATATAAAATTTAAATACTAAAAAATTTCTTAAATTAGACTATAAGGACTATAAGGAGATAATAGCTAGTAGATTTATAATAATAAAAATTAATAGTCTTATTATATTTTTTAAATCTTTAAATATACTCTTTTTAAAAATACTTATTATTATAAAAAGATACCTTAGAGCTTATATTACTAGTTTATAAAACTCTTTAGAACGGAGGATTTATTCTTCTTTATATATATATATTACAGCTTTTTAATACATTCTTTTATATAAATAGTTTCTACTCTTTAATTTTAGAATTTAGTAATTGCTAATTTTTTTTTATAGTTATAAGTCTAGCGTTTTAGGAGTAAAGAAAGATTTTTTCTATATATCTAATTATTAAAAATCCTATTTTTTAAAGCTCTAATTAATTTTTTAATTTTTTATTTTAAAGCTTCTAGTTTTATAAACCTAATAAGTATTACTTTATCTATATACTAATAATAAATTTTATATTTTTAACTATTAAACGCTTAGTAAGTCTCGCGACTAATAATTTTTTAAGTATTATAATAACTAAAGCTATTTTATCTATTTTAATTAATAATATCTATCTTACTATTTGTTCGATTAATATACAAATACAAATATAAATATATAGTTTAAAATAAAGTATATACTTTATTATATTTAGAATTTTATTAACCCCGATTTTAAAAGCGTTAATAATTTTAATAATCTTTTTTAAATACTAAAGCTTTTATATATTATAGAAATGTCTAAAACTAAAATTATAAAACTATACTATAACTATACTACTAAAATAACTATATACTAAGCCTACGTAACTAATTATATTACTAAAGTAAATTAAGTATTAAATATTTAGAACTAGATTAATATAATAGTAGTTTTAAAGCTTATAAATAGTATTTAAATATACTACGCTATTAAAGGGGATATTTCTACTTACTTAATTATTTATTTTTTTAAATAAAAGCTCTTAACTACTAACCTAGCAGCTAAGAATATTATATAATAATAATACTATACTTATTTAAAAAAAAGTAAAATATAGAAAAATAGCTACTAAACTATAATATTATAAATAAAAAGCTCCTTATATACAAATAAAGGTATACGAGTTTAATAATATTTAAAATAAGCTAGTAGTTACTAACTTTTTTACTACTATTAGTAAGAAATTAGTACCTAATTAAGTATAATAGATATGTACAATTTAAGGCAAAAAATTAATATTTAAAAATAAGGAGTTCTTCCTAATAGAAGTAAAAAAGATCTTTTAAGTAATATTATAAAATAAAATTACTAAAATACCTTCTAAAAGCTTTAGAATTTTTATAATACTTAGTAGATAGAGCCCGTCTTTTACTTATATAGCTTATAATTAAAAAATAAGAGTAAGTTATACTAATACCCCTATAAACCTAAAGAGTACTATTAGAAATCTATTAAGTACTATTACCTATAGTTAGTATTAATAAATATTTATACTAATTAGACTACGCCGCTTTTTAAAAAAAATAAAAAAAAGCTTCTTAAGCGTTTTAAATTTAATAAATTTACAGCTCTTTATATTATATTTAAGTAAAAAAGATAGCTTAGGGGAAACATTTTATAAAGAAAGGTATTTAATAAACTAAAATTTTCTACCTTTTTAGTATATATAGTTATTAATTCTTTGCTTATTATAAGTAGTAAATAATTTTTTTTTTTTTTAAAAAAAATAAGCCTTTTAATTAAGGCTACCTAACTATTTAAGGAAAGTCCTTTATCTCCTAAGCGAACTAATAACCGGCTCTTTAATTTCTAAACTAATATATATTACTAAATAAAGTTATATTAAATTACTAGTCTATTACCTAATTAGGTCTAGTTCGCCACGCTAAGCCTATTTAGGAATAGATTTTTATCTTATCTAACTTTAGATAGTAAGATACCTAAGAATGTAACGCGTTTCGCGTAGGGATTTTAGCTTCCCTATAGCCTTATATTAATTCCTTAGCAGTGCCCCGTACTTCTAAAAACTCTACACTTTACTATATAAAGTGGGCGCGTTTAAAGAATGCTATAATAGTAAGAGGAATCGAACCTCTAATACGCAAGAAGATCTTAAAAATTTAAGAAAATCTTAGCATTTACTATAGCACATGCCCACTGTACCACGCCGCTAAAGTAGTAAATTAAAATAAAGTAATAGTACTTATATATATTTAGTAAATAATAAATTACTACTTATTTTAGAATTCTTTAAAAAAGCCAATAATATTTATACTATTAAGGCTAAAATATAAACTTTTCTAATTTTTAGTATAGGAATTCGAGTAATTAAAAATAGTTTAAACAGCCTAAATAGAAATTTTATAAAAAACTTTATATTAAAAAATATAATTATTATAAAAAAAATTTTATTTTAATATAATATCTAAAGCTTATCTATATAATAAAAGACTTTAGTACTTAGGCTTAGATAATATACTATATATAACATTTTTAGAATAGAGTCTTATATTTATAATATTTATTTATAAGTATAATTTTATATTTATTAAATATAAGCCTCGGTTCTTTTATTCTTTAGTTTAGAGCGTAATACTAGTCTGTTAAAAGTTTTATTTATAGTTAATATATCCGCGTATTAATACTGGGGATATATAGTACTAAAGAGTAAGATATTTATATTAAAAAACTTTATATACTTTTATTTATAAAGCGTAAAATATTTATATTTTAAATACTAAATATATATATTATAAGTAATATTCTTTTATATACACGGCTTAGGTAATCCCTTAAAAACTTAAAAAAAAGTTATTTTAATTATACTAGCGTATTTTATAAAATCTCTTTAATATACCTAAAGGAAGACTTAGAGAGTAGTAAATATTATTAATTAAAAATAATTATAATAGAAAAGTTTATATATAAAGCCTATAGGTAAAGTTATTTTTAAAACTTATAAAAGTATTTTTAAATTTTACTATATAGTTATATATTTAATATAAACTTAAGATTATAAAAATTTTTTAATTATATAATATTACTATCTATCTATAATATAAAAGATCGCGTTTTAAAAAATAGGTAGAAAAGCTTAGTATAAGTATTAAAATACTATTTTTATATATATATAAACTAAACGGCAGCGCTAAACGCGCTAGCTAAAAAATTATTAATAAAACTATTACTATAAGACTTAGTATAAATTTACTAGAAAAGTTTTAGCTAAAAATTATAAAAGCAGTTATAGCGCTCTATAATATTAGTTTAGTAGCTTTTAAGAGTATATAATTTTAAAATAAGATTTTTTATAATTAGTTTAGATAGTATTTTTATTATTATAAATCTAAATCTATAAAATACTAAACGGTAAATCTATATTTAAATTAAAATAATATATATATTTATAGTTATTACGTATATCTGCTAAACAAAAATTATATAGTTAGGTATAATAAGTATAAATTTAAAATTAATTTACGTATTTATATTAAATATTTAGTTAGTTACGTAGCTTTTAATATTTATAAAATATAAGTACTATTATTTAACTAAGTTATTATAACGCGTAATATTAAGTTTAATAAAACCATTTTTTATAAAAAAAAAAAAAGAAAATTAGCCTATTTTATAGAAAGAAACTATAAAGTTTATAAATATTTTATACACTATTAAGATTATAGATATAAGTAAAGTATTTAATAAAATTTTTAATACGTAAGCCTATAATTTTTGTAAGCTAGAGATTAATAAACATATTACGTAATTTAAATAGTAACTTAAGGGTACTTTAGCGTAAATCTTATTTTATTTTTTTAGTTAGTTAAGTAAGTAAAACTTTATACGAGCGGTATATATATAGACTATTAATATAATTAACTAATAGCTATAAATCTGTATATTATATAATATAAATATTAGTTTAATTTTTTTTGCCTATTTTAAAGCCTAAAGAACTTAGAAGTATAAACTCTAAAAAAAAAAAATATTTTAATATTTCTTATAACGTATATTTTAGTAAAGGAGTAAAATAATCTAAAATAAAAAGCTTATAAAATCCTTAAAAAATAAGTAAAAGCTTATCTAATATTATTACTTAAATTAGTAATATAAAGCTCCTTTTATTAATTAAAATAATTAATATTTTTACTTATAGGATACGGGGACTTATAAGAAACTATAATTTAGCTACTTAATAAAACTAAAGATAATATAAATTAGATTCTAAAGATCCTAATAAACTAGGGGATAGAAATAAAAACCTATTTAGTATTTATATATTATTATATATTTGTATACTAATCGAATAAATAGTGTAGCAGTGGTGGCTCAGGGCAACCAAAAGGGGTTTTAAAAAAGGAGGAGTATGTGTATACCTTTATACTTAATGTGTTGAAAAATTCAGGTAAGGCTAGGTCGAAAAAATATATATTATTAAGCTCTAACCTAAAGAGTAAGCTATTATATAATATAAAACTTATAAGTACTTTACTAAATAGTATAAATAGCTCTCTCTAGTATAACTTTATAAATATATTTATTTTTATTGTAAATCTTATATAGAAAAAGTATAGAGAGTTTATAATTATTAATACTATAGTTTAAGCTACTATATAGAATAGGGCTTTAAAAAAATTAATATTTTAATATAAAACTTATATATACCGTAATAAGCTTCTAATAGAGTTAGTAATATAAAAAGTAATTTTTTTATATTTATTTAGCTCGCTCTTTTACTAGACTATATATAAAAAAGAAAATATACTTTTTAAAATGTAAATTTAGTAAGTAATTACGCGCTTTAATAGTACTAAATATTTACTTCTACTTAAATAAGTATTTATTTATAAGTTTAATTAGGATAGTTAATTTATAAAGTATAAAACTTACCTTATTATTAAAAGCGATCTCTAGTTATAAGACATACTCTTATTAATATATATTCTAATACTTATAGTATACTCTTTTTATATAGTTATAGTAATTATAGTAGAGTTTAATCTAGAGATTTTATAGCTTAATATAATTAGGGCCTTCTTTAATAGACTAATTAATCCCTAAACCTAATATAGTATAAACTACCTAATAATTATAAATAAGAAGACAGCTATATAAAACTCAATTAAATTTTATATAGCCTACAGAACTTATCTATACTATAGTATAAAAATTTTTCTAATACTTTAGCTAAGCTTAGTCTTATACTAGGGATTTTTTATTATATTTTTAAACTATTAAGTAAAGATTAGTAGAGTTTTTAAAAAATGAAATTAAAGATTAGAAATCTAAATAAACTCTAAAAAGTAGAGATTAAAAAAAGTATTACAGCTTACTATAGTTACAGTAGTAATAATATAAATAGTTAATTTATAATAGTTATAATAGTTAGAGAGCTTAAGGAGCTATTAAAAGAAATAAAATTAAATAAAAAAATTTAGATACAGTACGGATAGTATAAGAAAGTATAAAAATAATAATAATAAGTAAGAAAAAAGTAAGAATTATTTTAAAAAAGTTAGTAAAGAATATATATAAACGCTATTTATACTACTAAACGCTAGTACGCCTACTATAATCGGTCTTTTACTTTAAAGCTCTATTACTTAGTAATACTACCTACCGAAAATCTACTTAAAAAAGCTTTTGTTAAAATTAATTTTATAGCTACTATAAGCTTAAAAAAATTAATTTTTATCTACTTAAATAGTTTTTTTTTTTTTTAAAAAAAAAATAAACCTTATATTTAAGGCTACCTAATTATTAAAGAAAGTCCTTTATTTCCTAAGCGAACTAATAACCAGCTCTTTAATTCCTAAACTAATATATAGGTTAATTACTAAATATAGTTATATTAAACTACTAATCTATTACCTAATTAGGCCTAGTTCGCTACGCTAAGCCTATTTAGGAATAGATTTTTATCTCGTCTAACTTTAGATAGTAATTTAGCCTAAAATACTTCTAAATATAACGTATTCTGTATAGGGATTTTAGCTTCTTTATAGTTTTATATTAATTTCTTAGTAGTACTCTATACTTCTAAAAACTTTATATTTTACTATATAAAGTAGGCGCGTTTAAAAAACGTTGTAATAAAAAGAAGAATTAAACTTTTAATACGCAGGAAGACCTTAAAAATTTAAGGAATCTTAGTATTTCTAGGTATATACTCCTACTGTGCCACCCCGCCACTTAAATAGTTAAGCTATTTTTATTAGCTTAACTAGGGGGTATATTATAGAAAAATATTTTAGAGTTTATATTACTAGTTTATAAAACTTTTTAGAATAAAAGATTTATTTTTTATATATATATATATATATTACAGCTCTTTAGTACTTTCTTTTATATAATTAGTCCCTAGTCTTTAATCTTAAAATTAAGTAATTTCTAGCTCGTTTTTTCTCTACACTTATTATTTTAGTCTTAACGCTAGCGAAAGTAAAATTATTAATATTATTTAATAAAAATATAAGGTACTGTTTTAATATATAAATATATATAAAATTACTATTTATAATAAAATTTATAAAATTTATACTACTTTTAAACTGTTTAAATCTTTTATAACTATAGTTATATAAATTAATAATAACTATTAATATTAATATACTAATTAAATAAATAGTGTGGCTGTAGTAGCTCGGGGCGACTAAAAGGGGTTTTAATAAAAAAGGAGTATGTGTATACCTTTATAATAATTATTAATATTATACTAGACTTAGTGTCGATACTAGTACAAGTATATAATATATATATTTATTATTACTATAAAATTATAGTTTCTAATTATAATATCTAGTATTTTCTTTTACTATATAAGTATTTAAATAGGGTAAAACTTACTAGAGTATTCTAGAGCCTTTTTAAAACTAGTAGTAATAAAGTCTTTAGTGAAAAAATAGATTTAATAGTATATTAAATATTATATATTATTTTTATAAAACTCTTTAGCTATATTATACTATAATATATAGTAGATACTATATATTGTAATATTTTTAAAAAAAAAACTAATATAGCTGTCTAGTATAGTAAACTACATTTTTATATATTTTATATAATATATATTTTTTTCGTTATATTAAGTATAAAGGCATACACATACTCCTCCTTTTTTAAACCCCTTTTAGTTATTCTAAGCCACTATAGCCACACTTTTTGTTCGATTAATATATAAATATATATATATATATAATAGCGAAAATACTAATATATATTAATATATTATAGTATATTAGTAATAATAAAAAATAATTACTATTATATTTATTTTTATAAATACATGTTTAGTACTACATTAAAAGAGAAATAATTAGTTATATATTATTATTTAAACTTATTATAAAAACGTATACACATACTCCTCTTTATTTAAAATCTCTTTTAGTTACTCTAAGCTACTATAGCGACACTTTTTATTCGATTATTATATAAATATATATTAACTTATTATAATTAAATATAATATATTTATATATTAACTAAATAAATAGTGTGGCTATAATGGCTCGGGACGACTAAAAGGGGTCTTAAAAAGGAGGAGTATATATATATCTTTATATTAAATATAATAGATACGTATATAGTATAAAATATTAATATATTACTATAGACTATTTTTATATTTTATTATTATATTTATAATATAATAGAGCTGTGTTATAGAAGTCTCTATAATAATTAATAAATTTTTTATAATAAATTATAGATACGACTCTAGAATCGTAATTTTATTTAAAAAAAATAATTTAATAATTACTATTATACTTATATATATTTATATATTTATATATTAATTAAATAAATAGTATAGTTGTAATTACTATAGTAGTAACGAAAAGGAAATTAAAAAAAAATAGTATATATATACATTATTACTTTTTTTTAAAAAAAAATAAGCCTTTTATATTAAGGCTACCTAACTATTTAAGGAAAGTGCTTTATCTCTTAAATAAACTAGAATTGGCTCTTTAACTCCTAACTAATACTAACTGATATATTTTAAACTATATTACTATATAGTGTTATATTAGATTACTAGTCTATTTAACCTAATTACGTCTAGTTAGCTACGCTAAGCCTATTTAGGAATAAATTTTTATTTCGTCTAACTTTTATATAGTAATTTAGTTTAAAATACCTTTAAATAGTACGCGTTTTATATAGAAATTTTAACTTTTTTATAATTTTATATTAATTTTTTAGTAGTACCCTATACTTTTAAAAGTATCCGGAGGAATAACTTTTTTTAGCCTATACCTTTTTTAGACTAGTGTCTCGGCACTACACTTTACCTCTCTTTATATAATACTTTTAAAAAATTTATTTTTTACTAGTAAAGTAGGCGTGTTTAAAAAATACTATAATAAACAAAAATTAAACCCCTAATACGTAAGAAGACCTTAAAAATTTAAAAAATTTTAGTATTTTTAGATATATGCCTACTATACTACCCTACTACCTTTATACTTAATATATTAAAAAAGTTAAATAAGACTAGATTAAATAAGGTATAGCGTCGCTTGACTATACTAGCGTATTTAGTACTTAATTCTTAGCACCCCTTTCTACAAAAACGTTAAATTAATAAAGTCTAATATAAAAAGTTTAGTATAGACTATTACTATATTTTTTAAAGGAGAGATATATAGGATGCCGCCTATATATCTTTCTTTTATCTTATCTTATAGTTAATACAGCTAAATATTTATTTTATAGATATTTATTAAAATATTATATTTTAAAATATTATTTTTAAAATATTTTCTTACTTTTACTCTTGTCTTAGTAGATACCGTACTTATTTAAATTAATTTTAATACGTCTACTAGACCTACTATACTAAATATATAAGCTGTTTTTACTATATCTTACTTATAGAGTAATAAAGTTTAATAATAATAATTTTTTTTAATACTACCAAGTATTTTATGTATTTAGTAATTACTAAGATTTTTAATTATATAGTATAAACATTAGTTAGCTATATAAAAGCTCCTATAAGTAGTAATATATATATAAAGTATAGCTTAGAAATTTTCTAGTACAGAAAAACTAATAATTTAAAGAGTTAAGGTTAGTTACGCTAGCCTACGGGAAGATAATAGTAATAAAATTAATATAATTAATAATAGTAGTAAATAGAGTACTATATTATATATTTATATACTAATCGAACAAATAGTGTGGCTGTAGTGGCTCAGGGCGACCAAAAGGGGTTTTAAAAAAGGAGGAGTATATATATACCTTTATACTTAATATATCGAAAAAGAGTACTATATTAATTATAAAAAATAAAGAGTTAATACGTTAATATTAAATTTATAATAAAAATATATAGTTTAGAATACGTAGCGTAGTTCTATAAAATACTACTAAGGGTACTAGCGGTAAAGGTAAAAACGTTTTAAACTTAAAGCCTATAGGGCGACGGGCGAGGGATAGTAAAAAACGTAGAAATACTTAGAGTAATTAATCTTTAAAAGTTTTAGGAGGCCTATATAGATATTTTTTTTCTTTAGTGCGTAGGCTAAGTAAATAAATAAATATATTTAGTATTGCAGTAATCGTTATAGGTTAAAAAAATATATAATTATAAATAAAAAATATTAACTATTATTAAACGCTGTACTACTTATATATATATAAATATAGTAAAAAGTAATAAGAATAAATATAACCTTTATTTTATTATATAAAATAAATTTAAAAAAGTAACCGATAGGTTATAATAGTAGTTATTAGCTATTATAAAAATATAATTATTTATACTACACTTTAATTAGTATATTACTTTAACTATTATTTTATTATTATTTATTATTGATTTTTTATAAGCTCTTATATCTTTAAATATATTAAAATATATAATTTTCTAAATTAGATAATATATTTTGTATTTAGAATTACCTATATAAAGATATATATATACTCCTCCTTTTTTAAAATCCCTTTTAATCGCCCCAAGCCACTACAGCTATACTATTTATTTAATTAGTATATAAATATATATTAGAATTATCTTATTACTTATAAATTTATATTTTATATAATTGTCTAAATTTTAATAATATTCTTTTTATTAGGCTTTAATAATAGTATTTAGCTTTTATATTATTATATTTATATATTAATTAAATAAAAGGGTGTGGCTGTAGTAGCTGTATACGCAACTAAAAGGGGTTTTAAAAAAGAAGGAGTATATATATACCTTTATTTTTAATATTATTATAATTTTTACTACTAATAACTGCTGTTGTAATCTGTTAGTTACTTTTTTAATTTTATTTTTATATAAAATAGAGGTTATATTTATTTCTATTACTTTTTACTCCGCTTATATATACAGGTAGTATAGCGTTTAATAATAGTTAACTTTTTATTTATAATTACAAATCCTTTTTTACCTATAAAAATAATTAACTATAATACTAAGTACGCTTATACGCCTACCTAGCCTATATACTAAATATATCTATATAAGTAGGCCCCTCTTAGAACTTTTAAATATTAATTACCCTAGTATCTCTACCTATTAAAAGCTTTATTATTTATTATTTTTATTATTACTTTTATTATTGCTACTGGTTTTGCCGCTACCTTTACTATATTTTTTATACTAAAAAGTACTTACTATATCTATAAAATACTTATTTTACCTATTAACTCTACTATAAACCGTATATTATATTTTTTTAATTTTTTTTACTACTATATCCCTATACGCTTTTATTAATAACTTTTTTATAGCCGCTAATACCGCTAATCTAATATTTATTACTTTAACTACTTTTCTAATTAATCGGGCTATTATCTTATCTATAAAATTATTCTTATAGTTAAATATAATTATAATTTTAAAATCTACTTCTCTATTAGCTACTTTTAGATAAATAAAATATTATACTAGTAAGCGTCTACTAGAGTCGTGTCTTTATTACTACCTATATAATAAAACAATACGGTAAAAAGAGCTTAAATAACTATACTAAACGCTTTAAGATTAATTAAAATATATATTTTATCGTTGTTAGCGTTTATAAGAAGAGGAGTAGTATTAGAATCTTTAAAAAAACAATATTTTCGTAAGTATCTTTCTTTATTTAATAAACGTTTAGCTGTATTAACTATAAAAGAAGATAGAGGAGAGATATATAGGCAGTATCCTATATATCTCTTTTCTAAAAAAATATAGTATTAGTACTAGACTTTTTATACTAAAGTTTTTATACTAGAGTTTTTTAATTTAACGTTTTCTTAGGGGGCGCGCTAAGCGCACTAGTACTAGCGCAGCGCTATTCCTTTTTTAACTTAATCTTATCTAACTTTTTAAATATATTAAGTATAAAGATATATATATACTTCTCCTTTTTTAAAATCCCTTTTAGTCGCCCTAAGCTACTACAGCTATACTATTTATTTAATTAGTATATAAATATATATAATTTTTACTTTTTTTTTTCTATTATTATAATACTATTATTTAATATTATAAAAGTTATTTTAAACTAGAATAATACCTTTTATATATTTAATTTTTTAAATATTTTAGTATTATTCCTACACTAATTAATAATTTCGTATATTTATTACTTTTTTATTATTATATAAATTTAATAATATATTAAATTAAAAATAATTTTAATTATACTTTTATAATTAGACACTTAATTATTTACTAAGTTTTTTATTAACTATTAGTTACGATTTCTTTAATTATTATATATATATATATATTTATATATTAATTAAACAAATAGTGTGGCTGTGGTGGCTGAGGGCAACTAAAAGAATTTTTAAATAAGAAGGAGTATATATATATCTTTATACTTAATGTGTCGAAAAAGTACTTTAATTATTATAATATTTATTTATATATTAAATTTAAAATTCTAGTATATATTACTTAAAAATATATAAATCTTAACTTAATTAAAACTAAATTATATATCTAAAAGTTTATATATAACTAATATTTAGTTATTATAATAATAAGAACTACTATATATTTATATAAAAATTAAGTAAAAGATAAAGTTATAGTAGCTCTAGAGGCAACTAAAAGGGGTTCTAAAAAAGTAAAAGTTTATATATATCTTTATAATTAAGGTGGTAAAAAAGTTGGGTAAGACTAAATTAAAAAAAATACAATAAAAATATACTATTATAAATAAAATATTATATATAATATAATTATAATTTTTTATATAATATATATGTATTATACTACTTTTTATTACATTTTATTTTTTTAAAAAATTATATTTATAAAAGTATAATAAAGGTATACACATACTTCTTTTTCTTTAAAACCCCTTTTAGTCGCTCCGAGCCACCACAGCCACACTATTTATTTAAGTAATATATTTTTTAACATATTAAGTATAAAGGTATACACATACTCCTTTTTTTTAAAACCCCTTTTAGTCGCCCTAAGCTACTACAGTCACACTATTTGTTTAATTAGTATATAAATATATATAAAAGTATATATATTACTACTAGCTATATTAATATAATTACTAGTTTACTTAGCTTTAATATAATAGTTTTATTATCTTTTTCTTTTATATACTTTTTTATACCCGTATATAGAGTAAAAGTGTATATATTTTTATACTCTTACTCTACTTTTAAGCTAGTCTATAATTTTTTTAATTTACTTTTTAGTAATTATTACTTTATAAATTCTAAATAAAAAATTTTATTATAGATACTAAATAGCTATTTAATAATTTTATTATTTCTAAAGTTTATATATCTAATAACTAGAGTAATTAACCGTCTTATATATTATTATAAGTAGTTACTAATATATAAATATATATTATAGTATAGGTAAAATATTATTATATTAAATATGGTAATATAACCATTAGTAAAAAAAAAAATTTTTTTAAAATAATAGTCTATATATACTTCTCCTTTTTTAAATCCCCTTTTTGATCTTAATGGAGACCTAGAGGTTTTAGAGTTATAATAAAATAATTAATATAGAATATTCTATTTTATTTAGTTATATACTAGAATATTTATTTTTATTACCCTAAACCTATTAGCTATTATTATAAGTTCTTAGCCGTAAGTCCGTCTATTATTATTAATAAGTTATTATAGTCTAATTTAAAGAATTTCTTAGTATATAGATATTATTTACCTACTACGCTTCCGTAATATTATATACCCGTAGGTCTATAATATATCTAGAGTTATTTAGTCTACTTTTATAAATAAAGGCATATATTTACTCCTACGCTAATAAATAGGTTAAGGTTAAATTAGGGTTAGGTTCGCTTATATAAAACTTTAACCTAACTATATCTCTAACTTATTTTTTTTAATACTAGTATAGGTTAGGGTTAGGTTAGAATTACATAGACTAGGTATTAAAATTATATAAAAATTATATAAACTATAAATTAAAGTTAAAATAAAATTTAAATTAGGGTCTTTTAATTAGGGTATATATTATAGTTAGTTATTATAGTATATTATAGTTTATAAAATATATATTTATATACTAATCGAACAAATAGTGTGGCTGTGGTGGCTCGGGGCAACTAAAAGGGGTTTTAAAAAAGGAGGAGTATGTGTATGCCTTTATATAGTTTATAAAATAAATAGTTATATTTAAGCTATAATATAGTTTTTTTATTATCTATACTATACTTTATATTAATATATAAAAGTTAAAAACCTAAAATTTCTATTATATTTTACTTAGTACCTAAGCACTAGACGTAAATTTTTAGTCTAAATAATAATTTTTTTAGTATAAATATAATATATATTATAGTTTATAATAGTTAATATATAGTAAATAATATAGTATAGGTTATTATACTTTTAAAATATTTAACTAGGAAGGCTTTAGAGGCTTTTTATATAGTCTATAATATAAAAGATTAAAATTAGTAATTTTTACTAGAGAATTCTATAGTAGTAATTTTATAAACTAGTTCAGTAAAAAGTATTTTTTTAATTAGAAACCTAGTTTTTTATTAATAGTATTAGATTTTATAAAGGATAATAGCTATATAATATTAATATTTAATTATTATTAAAAGCTATAATAACGTACTTTTAAGCTTAAATTAGTGTTTTTTTTAAGCTATCTACTATCTTACTACTAGTAGCTACTTTTTTAAGTTAGTTAAAACTTTTAGGAGCTTTTTTAGACTACTTTTTAAAAGAAGCTATTTTACGGGAAGCTATTTTACGAGTAAATTTTTTATTATAATCTAAGTAGGTACGCGGTATTATAGTAGTAAAGTAAATAATTAAATATATATTAGGCTATTATAATTATATATAATAATAAGGAGAAAGTCGTTAAATTAGTAATAAAATAAGTAAAAATAATAATTAAGTATTTATACGTAATTAGGCTAGTAGTATATAAACTACTACTAGTACTATTACCTAATTACGTATAGGCTACTTTTTAAATTAGACTAGTATTTTTTCTTTTACTACTCTACTATACTCTATTTTATACTTAATTTATATATTACTATATACTTTTATTATATTAGCGTACCGTATTATAGATTCTATTAAATAAAATTTTTAATTATATAAATAGGCTACTGCTATTTTATAAAATTAAAATTCTACTAGATTTTAAGTATAATAAGTAAAATAAGCTTACTAGGGTAATTAATATAGTTATTTATAATAGTATTTTTTAATTAGTATAGGGTTTTACTTATAAAGTAGATGAAATTAATAAGATTCTTAAAATATATAGTATAGGTAGCTTATAAAAAAGTTACTTAATAAATCTATAAGTACTATTTAAGGGCTAGCTAAGTTTAAGTACTCGCGCTATAGTATAAAGAGATTAATTAAATAAAAAAAATATAAAAAAGAAGGCCTTAAAAAAAGCTATTATAGTAAATTATTTAGCGAAATCCTAACTTATAAAAAAGGTTAAAATAACTAGATAAAATACCTAAAAAAAAGTAGTTAGGGTAGAGCTTAAAAGGTTAAAAAAAAAAAGGTTTTATAATAAGAAGAGTAGTAAGTTATTATAGCTATTTATTATAGTCTTATATTAATTGTTTTAAGTTTTTTGGACTAGTGTCTTGGCACTACACTTTACCTCTCTTTACATAATATTAATATAGTATAGCTAAGTAGCTATAGATAAAACTTAAATATATTTTTAAAAAACAAAATAATATTATATTAGAAGTTAATAATAGGCGGTATATAAAAGTTTTAAAAAAAAATTTTTAAACTAATATAGGCGGCCCTAATAAAAAAACTAAAAGTTATATAGTAACTTATATATATAAAATAAATAATACTCTATAAAAAATTGTATAAAATATATACCTAAAGAGATTAGTAAAACTAAAATTAAATATATTTAAAAGTAAAAAGACTAAGAATAAGTAGTATACCTTTATAGAGAATATAATATTAAAAAAGCTAATAATAGTAATAGCCTAAAATTAAAAGTAAGTTTATTATATTATTTTATTATATATATATACTAATTACTATAAAGAGCGTAAGCCGATATTTTTTAAAAGCTTTTTAGTAATAGTAATATAATTCTTAAGACTAATAAACTATATATTTTAAAAAATAAAAGCAATAAGTACGAGAAGGAGGTTAATAATAATTTAAAAATTAATAAGTATTATAAGGGGCTTAGTAATAAATATAAGACAGAACAATAATAGTAAAAGTTATAAATAAAGCTATAAGTAAAGTTTAAAAAGTTTTCCAAAAAGAGTAAATAGGATAGCGTTTAAAAATAATATAAAAAGTTTTCTTTAATAATAATAAATAAGTAAAGATTATTAAATAGTACTACTATACTAAAATAGTTAATATATACCTTAATATTAGTCTACTACTAATAACTTAAGAGTATAGAACTCTATCTAAAAGCTTTATTATATAATTATTTAAACTTAAATTTTTTTAAAATTATAAATAGTTTATTATATTTATATTATATAATAACTTAGTTATTATTATACTATATTAATTAGTATATTACTTTTTATTATTAAACCTAAAGTTTTATTTATAACTTTAAAGTTTTATAGATTTATACCTACTAAATATTTTTAATTTTCTTTTAAAATTATTATATATTCGTATTTTATAAAAATATTTATAACAATAAATATAATATAATTATAATCTAATATATAGTTCTAGGTATTAAAAATAGTATATAATTTTTTTAAAAGTAAATTAGAATTAATTATTAGAACTTTATAATTATTAAATATTATCTAATAATTAACTAAAATAAATATATAGTATATTATAAAATAAATATTTATAATATAAAATTAGAATACTATAAATAATTTATTAATTAAATTATTATATTGTATAAATTTATATTTCTATAAGATCCTTATATATTATAATATTATAAGGAAATTAAAAAGTATTTAGTAAGTATAAATATATAAAACTTAAAAGTAAAAAAAAACTTTAGATTTAATAATAAAAAGTAATATACTAATTAGTATAGTATATTAATAACTAAGATATTATATAATATAAATATATAAACACTATCTATAATTCTAGAAAATATTCAAATCTAAAAAATTTTAATATAATAAAATCTTATAATAAAAGCTTTTATATAGAGCGCTATAGCGTTAGGTTATTAATAAAATACTAATATTAGGGCGTATATTAATTGTCTCTACGCACTAACTGTCTTAGTATAGTATATAGGGTATAGGATTTTTTCGACACATTAAGTATAAAGGCATGCACATACTCCTCCTTTTTTAAAACTCCTTTTAGTCGCCCTAAGCCACTACAGCCACACTATTTGTTCAATTAATATATAAATATATATTTATATAAATATATATATAGGGTATAGGCTAGCTAATATTTATTATAGCTAATAATAATAATCTATAAGATTACTTAAAATATTACTAATATATAGGCCGCTACTAGTACTTATATCTATATAAATATAATTTAATAAGATATATAGCTACTATATACTAAAAATAAAATATTTAATTAGAGTTTTACTTAGTATTTTACTAATCCCCTACTATTATAAAAAATTATAATATTAGAAAACTTAAGAGATACTATATTTTATATCTAGTTTTAATAAAATAAACTAGTTCAGCCCTTTTTTAAACTATAGTTAAATACTTTTATAAATTACTAAAAATTAAATCTAGCTACTAACTACTAGAAGTATTATACCTATTTAAAATAATCGCCTATAGAGTTATTAAAGGAAAAAAAAATTAACTTAATTAAATTTCTAGCTAAATATATTTAGTACAATAAATAAAAAAAGAAAGAGGTACTATTTATATAAAATAAGTAGTAAAATATAATTAGATAAGCTAAAAACTCTATAAGTATTACTTTATACTAGAATTCTTATACTTACTCTAGTTAAATATAAGACTAATTTAGAAAAGCTGCTAACTATATAAATAATTATTTATATATATTTTATTTTAACTACGGTCTTATCCTTTAATATTTATTAATAAAAGGTATTAGGTATAAATAAAATATTAGGACTAAATATTTTATAAACTACCTAAGTATCCGGTCTTATAGAGGTATATAAGTTTTTATTTATAAATAATAATCTATACCTCTTACGCTTTCTTCTTAATTTTAAAATAAAAATATACTTATACTAGTTTTATTATATTTTACTATAACCCTTAGGAAGATGCTTATATAAGTTATAATTAATAATAACTAGTCTTTTTAAATAGTTAAGCGGCTATTATTTTAGCACTTTATATAATTTTTTTAACTAAAAATTATTATAGTTAGCTATTATAAATTCGGGCTAATATTCTATAGTTAGTTTTAATAAGCTAAAGTATATTTTTTTAACAACCTTTACTAAATAACTAAAATTTTAATTATATTAGATATATAGTCTATATTTAATTACTTTAGTTTTTTTATTATTAAAGTATAGTATATTAATTACGACTAGCGATTTTAAGAGAAGTTACTTAATTTTATGTTAATACGTAAAAGGTATACTAATATTTTTATAGTAATAAATATACTATAAGTATTATTAAAAATAAATATATATCTATATATTTATATTTATATATATATACTAATCGAACAAATAGTGTAGCTCTAGTAGCTCGGGGCGACTAAAAGGGATTTTAAAAAAGGAGGAGTATATATATGCCTTTATACGTAATATGTTGAAAAAGTATTAAAAATAAATACTAAATTACGCCTCCTAGCTATTACTTATAATAATACTAATAATAATAAAATGCTTAGTTGTATTATTTAAAAGAAACTAATTAGTAAAAGTATTTTTTAGCACTTATAAGAGAATACTAAACTATATCTAGCTTATATTATTAATCTTATTATTTAAAATATTATTAAGTATTTTAAGCTAGAAGCATTACCTATAGTTAAAAATATAAAAATATTATAAAAATAATATATTTAAGAGATAAAAGCGCAGGCATCTATACTAAACTTTTTTTATAAAGTATACTTTTTCGACACATTGAGTATAAAGGCATACATATACTCCTCCTTTTTTAAAACCCCTTTTAGTCACCCCGAGCCACTATAGCCACACCATTTGTTTAATTAACATACAAATATATACTTTTATTATATATATTTATTACGTATTAAGTAATTACTAAATCCGGGCTATCTATATTACTATTAACGTATTATTATAATATTATTAGCGTTTTATTACTATATAATAATAATTTTTATTTAAGAAATAGCTATTTATTATCCGCGACGTTAAAATATAATAAAATTTAATATTTAATATATATACGTACGTACTTAAAATCTAGAAATATATTAATAAATAGTTAAAATAAGAGGTTATACTTAATATAACTATTAGGGAGGCTAATAGTAATATAGCTAAGATAGACTTTTATAATTTTAAGTAATTTAAACTATCTTCTATAAAGTAATACTATCTTAAACTATTTACTAAAATATAAAAATATTTTAAAAATATTATAATTTTTTTTGTAAAAACTAGAAATCTTAAATTTAATATATTTAGTTTATATATAACTATTTCTTTAATTTCTTAGATAAGATAATAGTTAAGTTAAATAATAAAAACCTAAAACGTAAAATAAATATTAAGTAGCTAAAAATAGTATAATTTATAACTAAAAGTAACTATACTTAGTTAAGTATATACTATTTAAAAATAAATATAAAATAGGAGTTTTTATTTAACTATATAACTATTTTTAATTTAATATAAAAGCTTACGGTATATAAGGTATAATTATTATAAATATTTATTATAATAGGACTCTAACTACTAGTTTAAAATAATATATAGGAACCGTACTATAAATATATTAATTAAAAATAATTCTTTTATTATGTTAATTACTATAATAATAATAGGCGTATAAATTATATACTATTATTAAACCCCTTTATATAATAACTATAAAATAGTAAGTAGTTTTAAAAGCCTATTACTTTATTAAATAATTTTTTAACCCTAAACGAAGTATCTTTTATAAAAGAAGCTAAAAAAGCTAATAATTAAATATATAAAAAAAGAGAAGCCGACTTAAGTACTACTCATATAAAAATAACTAAAGGTTTTAATATACTAAATTAGTAGTAGCCGTATAAAGATATATTTTTTTAACTAACTTAAGTTATAAAAGATATACTTACTATACTAATTATATAAGTTAGTATTAAGCGTGTTTTTAACATTACTAACAATATTATTAGTAATTAAAAGTATTAACTTTCTACTTAAATAATCTAGTAAATTATAATTTTTACTAATTTAATTTCTTAAGAGACAGAAGAGTAAACTAAACTATAAAATATAATAATAGGAATAAGAGATAATAAGGCTTTTTATAATAAAATTAATAATTTACTAGATCTTTTAGCACCTTAAGAGCTTATTAAAAAGTATATAGAGAATATATATAGTATAAATAAAAATTTAATAAAAGATACTAAAAATTATAAAAATAAATTACTTCTTTTTTTATAAAAGTATTAAAAGTTTATATACTATTATAAGGAACTGTAATTAATAGCTATTATAATTTAATTTTTCTAAATATATAAACTAAACTACAGTCTTATACTATATTTAATTTAGTAATTTTTAAAAAAAAAATTTTAATAATTTTAATTTAACTTAACCACTAGTCTATATAATTTTAATTTAATCCTAACTTATAGTTTCTATAATTTTAATTTAACTCTAACCCCTAGTCTATATAACTTTAATTTAACCTTAACCTATTATTTATATAATTTTAATTTAACCCTAACCTATTATCTGTATAACCCTAACTTAACCCTAACCTAATACTAAATAACTCCGACCTATTTACTAGCGTATATACTCCTTCTTTTTTAAACTCCTTTTAGTCGCTCTAAGTTACTATAGCCACACTTTTTATTTAAATAATATATAAATATAGTCTACTTTTATATAAATTCTTTAAGTTACTTTACTACTTTTATATAAAGTCTTTATTTAATTATAAAAGTCTTATAAGTTGTTAGTTTTAGTAGTAGACTTACTAGAATAGTACTAGTTACGCCTAAAATAGTTATTATATACTACTTTATACTTTAAGTATCTAATAGATATCTAGAAGTATTAATAATACTAGCTTTTTATTTAATCTATAAGGTATTCTGCCTCGTTATTTATACTTTAGTTAAATTTTTAATCTTTTGGTAACAGCTACTATAAGCGTATACTATTTTTTAGTTATAGGTATACTATTATAAAGTATTAAGCTAAAGATAGTATAAGTATTACCTATATTACCCTACGCTAGTTATAAAAGGTTAGTTATTATAACTTTAACTTTTTTATTATTTCCTTTTACTTATTTTATTTATTTAGTAAAATATATATACGCTTTACAGCGCGCGCTGTAAACTATTTATATATATATTACTAGTAAGCTATTTTATTGTACGTTAAAAGTATATATATTAATTATTAAGTACTACTATAATACGTACCGTAAATAAATATTTTTTTATAGTTTTTTTTATAAATACCTACGTAGTATTAGTTATAATAGTAAATATATAAGTATAAATTACTATATAAGGTAATAAATTACACGAAGCTATAATACTATTAAATACTATTAAGTAGTTATTACGTGCTTATTTTAGCGCTACCTTTCTTAATTAAACTTAGTATAATACCTTTAAAAGCCGGTTTTTAGGTTTTATAGTATATATAGCACTTTTTTCCTAATTAGACAATTACTAATAGTAACTTTATTATAAAAAAAATTTCTTTTAGTTATTCTAAGCTACTATAGCTACACTTTTTCTACGATTAATATATAAATATATAATTTTTATAATTTTAAAATTTATACTATTTATATATAATCTTATTACGTGTATAAGATAGTTAATACTTATTAAGTTTTTATTATTATATAATTTTATAGTTTTATAAAACTAGTAAAATATATTAATTAATTATATATATATATATAGTAATAAACGGGTCAGGGTCGTATACGGTATTTAGAGTTATTTATTACTAGATTTAATCTTTATCTAAAATTAAAACTTCTAGTATCCTTAACTACTTTAATTAAAACTATAATCTAACTACGCTAGTAAAATACTTATAATTTATAATATTAGTTAATTATTAACTATTTTATAGACCTAATATATTAGATTTTTAGATTTATAATATTTTATATTATATCTTTAGTTAATACTACCTTATACGCTCTCTTTACAGATTTATACTTTATAAAACTAGTATATTTTATTTACTACTCTTATTATCTTTAAATTCTTTTAAATTATTAAATTAGCTATTTATAAAATAAGATTTACTATCTAAAAGACTTTTTTACGTATATATACTATATATTATATTATTATATATTTACTTATTATTATATTAATTTATTATTATATTAATTTTTATAATATTACTTTATTATAATATTAATTTATTATTATATTACTTTATTATTATATTTTTATATCTTTAAATTACAGGGGGGTAAAAAAAAATTAATTAAAAAAGATATCCTTTTTAAAAATTAATATAAAATTAAATAATAGCCCTAAAAATACGTAAATAACATCGTTTTAAAGAGATAATAATAGGGATTATTACTAGTATTTTAGCGACTAGTTATTGATTACCTATAATAAATTAAAAGTACCTAAATATAGTAATTATTTTAACCCCTATTATAGGTTCCTATAACTTTTTAGTTAGTAAATATATTTAACTAAAACTTTAATTATACCCTTTTCGGCCTAGTATAGGTCACGTGACCTTTTTTATTACGTAGATTAATAATCTAATAATACAATTATAATAATAATAAAAATTTAGTTTATACTTATATAATTACTGCTTACGTAATATATTATTAATATTATAGTATATAATAATACCTATTTAATTTTATAGCCCTAGACTCCTATTTTCTTTAAAAATAGCGATAAATTTCACGAAACTCGAATCTAAAGTTTAACTTCTTTTAAAAATAAATATATTTAATAGAGTTCCCTTACTACGTTTGTACCCCTAGATCGTCGTCTAGGCGTACTTATTACTTTTCGGTTTAAAAATAAATAATTCTTTTACTTTAATTACTACTACTTTAAAAATGCCTAAAGTAAGTATATATAATACTGTTTAAAGAATTAAAAAAAAGAGAATAGTAATTATAATATAAAAAAGATTAAAATAGGTAGAGTTTCTAAAGTAACTAAAAAAATAAAAGAGTTATTAATAAAAACCTAATTAAAAGCCCTAAAAAAGATAATATAAGCTTATTAATAGAGAATAACCTAAGTATTTTAAAAAGATATATATAAAAAATTTTAAAAAAGGAGGCCTAGTCTATTAATATAAGTAAAAAATATCTATAATTAATAAAGAAAACACTATAAAAACATTAAAATACGCTAAAGAGAATATAAAACATATTAAGAATATAAATTTAAGAAAGATTATATTTTTTAATAAGTTAGTAATATAAAGGGATAAAGTTAGACAGGAGTATTATAGAAAAAGAAGTAATAATAAAGTTAAAAAAGAACTAGCTGTTAGCTAATTATAAAGTAAGTTATTTTAACTTTTTAAACTATTAAAATATATAACTATTAATATATTATTAAGTTATAGCTTTAGTTTTGTAATATTAATTATATTAATTATTTTATAGGTTATAATATAACATTCTAAGTTTAGGGTACTATTTAGTTAGGAAATAAAAGTAATTTAGTATTTATTAAAATACTAAATTTTTTTATTTCTTATATTAGTAAGAACTGTATAAATACAGTCCTTATATCTAAAGTTAAACTTCTTATAAAAAGGGGTACGTTTTATAAAAATTTTTTACCCCTTTTTTTATTAATATATAAATATATACTTTTTCGATACATTAAGTATAAAGGTATATATATACTCCTCCTTTTTTGAACCCCCTTTTGGGTCGCCCCGAGCTACTACAGCCACACTTTTTATTCGATTAATATATAAATATATAGTATATAAAGATATATATATTATATTATAATTATAATCTTTATATTAATATTAATTTAGGTTGGTTATTTTAGCAACATAATATCCCTATTTTTAAAATAATAGGCGTTTTAAACTATTTTAAAAATAAGGAATTATACTATTTTCTTATTTAGCCTATACTACTAATTTAACCTCTGTAGAAAATATATAGAATTATTTAAAATATAGACTAAATAATAATAAAATAGCTAATTTAGGTATAGAATAAAGTTTAGAAAGTATAGAGACCTTTAAAAGAGCTAAAATAAAATAGTAATATAAAATACTATAAGAAGTTAATAATAACTATATTTTATTTCTTCCTAACTGTTATAAGGTAGTTATAGAAGCTAAAGACTACTATACTAAATACTAGTATTTTATTATTACTAGTTTATTATTAAAAATTTAAACAAGTAACTTTTATGTATAATTATATTAAGAATATATAAATATATATTTATATATTAATCGAACAAATAGTGCGGCTGTGGTGGCTTAGGGCGACTAAAAGGGGTTTTAAAAAAGGAGGAGTATGTGTATTCCTTTATATATATAAATAGATAATAATATTTTTTATACTTCTATATTATAGACGGTATTATAATATATATAAATATAAGCTAATTTTATACTTTAAATAAAAAGTTATACTAACTTAAATTAGTGCTATTAAAATTTTTTTTTATTTACTAATTTTTACTACTCGTAAACCCCTTAGTAAGCAATGTCTAATAGGGTATTTATAATCCACTACACTTTTTTTTAAAAATATTATTTTTCTCGTATTTTTTAGATTACTAATTAAATAGTTATTTAACTTTAAAAAAGATAATTTTTTTTAATTAATTTTTTTATTGTTTACTACCTATATTTAGTTATTTTTATTTAATACTCTGGCTTTTCTTTTAAGATATATATTTATATATTAATTAAATAAATAGTGTGGCTGTAGTAGCTTGGGGCGACTAAAAGGGATTTTAAAAAAGGAGGAGTTCTTTTAAGATTATTCTTAAAGTGTAGAAAGCTCTATATAATTACTAAGACATAGCGCACGACGTATTAGATAGTACGTAAAAATAAGCAAAGAATATTAAAGTTTTTTTTTAATAAGTATTTACTAACTTTTTATATATAATTAATAAAATATATTTCGACACATTAAGTATAAAGGTATATATATACTCCTCCTTTTTTAAAACCCCTTTTAGTTGCCCTAAGCTACCACAGCCGCACTATTTGTTCGATTAATATATAAATATGCAAATATATATATATATATATAATAAAATATAAAAGTATATATATACTCCTCCTTTTTTAAAACCCCTTTTAGTTACCCTAAGCTACTACTACTATACTATTTGTTTAATTAATATATATATTTATATATTAATCGAACAAATAGTGTGGCTGTGGTGGCTCGGGGCGACTAAAAGGGGTTTTAAAAAGGAGGAGTATATGTATACCTTTATAAATAATAATATAATAAGGAGTCTTTCAGCGTGTAGTGTAATATAAAAGTATAAATTATAAGTTATATAGTATATATTTGTATATTAATCGAATAAAAGGGTGTAGCTGCGGTGGCTGTGTAGGCGACTAAAAGAGGTTTTAAAAAAGGAGGAGTATGTGTATGCCTTCATTAGTTATATAGTATATACTATTAAATATTACGTAATTTAAAATTTAAATAGAATTTCTCTTTAATTTATAAATTATATAGAATTTAATATATAAAAGTATAATTATTAATTTATATATATAAAATATACACTTATTTATATATTATATAAAACCTTTAGAGATATATCTTTTATAGTAAAAAAGCTATCTAAGATTTTTTAAATATATTTTTATATTCTTATAAAATGTGGTTCTAGTTATATAATCCCGATTTAATTTTAAACCCGACCCATTTATTAGCGTATATATATATATAAGGTACTAAATACTTAAAATATATTAGTATTATCTAAATATTAGTATTTTAGTTTTATAATATCTAAACTATATATTATAGGGGGTTGAAATAAAATATATATAATTAAAAAATTTTTTATTCTAGGCTTACATAACTTTTTTATCACATTAAGTATAAAGGTATATATATACTTCTTCTTTTTTAAAATCCCTTTTAGTTCCCCTGAGCCACTACAGCTACACTATTTATTTAATTAATATATAAATATAAAATATATAATTCAAAAAGATAAGTTTTTAAAAGTTTAATAACTCTATAAGTATTATATTAAAATATTTAATACAAGGTTTATTTATAGGAAAGGTTATATAATATAATATAATAAAGTTTAATTAGCCTTAGCGTGTTCATATCTTTAGTTATATAGTCTTAGACTTATAATATTTTTTTACTTAACTTTACGTATTTATAACTTTTTAACTAGCTTATACAATTAGCTATAACATATATATATATTACTATTTTATATATATTACTTATGTAATCATTTATAGTATAGATTAATAATATCTTACTAAAACTATTCTATATATTTATATATTAATCGAATAAAAAGTGTAGCTGTAATTGCTCAGAGTAACTAAAAGGGGATTAAAAAAGGAGGTGTATATATATGTCTTTATAAATTATTTTATGTTTTATTAATATAAAAAAATAGTATAAATTAAGAGAATCGTGTTATATATCTTCCGTAATTAAAATATTATATAATTTTATATATAATTTTAAAAACTTAAGTTATAATTAATAGTTAATTATATATTATTATTATTAAATAATCTATATTTAAACATTAACTAACCTAGTTAGGTAACTATAAAATATTAGCTTTCTAGTATTTTATATACTGTTTATTTTTATATAATAAAGTTACTATTAGTAACTACCTAATTAGAAAGAAAAGTGCTATATATATTATATAACCTAATAACCAGCTCTTAAAAATACTATACTAAGCCTAATTAAAAAAAAAGTAGTACTCAAATAGGTACGTAATAACTATTTAATAGTACTTAATAGTATTATAGCTTAGTATTATATATTACTCTATATAGTAACTTATACTAGTATATTTACTATTATAAACTAATACTAAGTAGTAATTTATAAAGAAAGAGATCTTAATATATTATATATATATATTTATATATTAATTAAATAAATAGTGTGGCTGTGGTGGCTCGGGACAACTAAAAGGGGTTTTAAAAAAGGAGGAATATATATATACGGCATGCCTTTATTTAATATATTATAATTATAATACGCGTTATAGCGTATAAAATATTATTTACTAATAGTAGTATACTACTACTTTATAACTAAAATATATACTCCTAGTATATTAAAAAATAAAATTTTAGTAAAATATATATACTAAACTTACTTTAGCCTATACTATAAAGTATATTAAATACTCTAAGCTTTTAAATTAAACTAAATAAATAAGAAATGTAAAGTAAGAAATATATTTAATATAGCTAATATACTACTATTTATTTTTATAGGCAATCTGTAAAAGTTAATATTTAAATAAAATAATTTTATACTTATAGGTATAGAGTTACTAAAGAGGGCTAAGAAAAAGCTACTTAAATAAGTAAAAAAACTAAAAATCTGCTGCTTATTAATACTACTAAATAAATAAGAGCTACTAAAGTTACTGTAACTATACTACTATATAAAATAGTTAATTAATAAAAATAAATTATAAAAAAAAGGCCTAGTAACTATAGGACTAATAATAATAATACTAATACTAGTAATATATTAATATATTAATCGAACAAATAGTGTGGCTGTAGTGGCTCAGGGCGACCAAAAGGGGTTTCAAAAAAGGAGGAGTATGTGTATGCCTTCATACTCAATGTGTCGAAAAATACTAATACTAGTAATTATAGGGCGATAAAGTATAAAAACAGTATAATTATTTAATAAATAAATAAAGGTATTATAGGTAATAATCTAAAGCGTAGAAAGTATATATAATTCTAATTAAAATAATATAAAATAAAAGTTACTAGTATATAAAGAAGAGCTGTAGGTTAATACCATAAAGAATATTTATAGGTAAGTAAAGAGGGGTTTTTAAAAGAAGAATAATAGAAGGTTAGTATAAGAGAATATATATAAATAGTTAAATATATAACTAAATAAAATAAAATATTCTATATTAATTATTTTATTATAATTTTAAAACTTCTAGGTCTCTATCGAGACCGGTTATATAGTATTAAATATAAAATAAAAATTATTTAATTATCTTTACCCTATAGAGAGTTATAAGACTTTAAATTTATAAAAATTTTATAAAAAATTTAGATATTACTAATATAATATAGTAGTAAATTAAGGAATTATTTTATTCTCAAACTTATAATATAGTTCTGCCTTGTTTAGTATTATAAGATTTTAAAAATAAGTTATATATATAGTAATTTAATTAATGTCTAAAATCTTTAAATTAAAACTTTAAATTCTAAATTTAAATTACGAAATATTTATATAATAAATAATATTTAAAAGGTATTTAATATATGTTTTATAGTAATTATTAATATATTTACATTTTATAGCTAATTCTATACATTAGTTAAAAAGTTATAAATACGTAAAGTTAAGTAAAAAAGAAGTCTTAAGTTTAAGTCTATATAACTAAAGCAATATATACGCTAGATCTAATTAGACTTTACTATACTATATTATATATCCTCTCCTATTAATAAACTTTATTTTAAAGTTTTTAATATAATACTTATAGAGTTATTAAACTTTTAAAAACTAATTAATTTTAATTATACGTATTTAATTTTACTCTATTGTAATTATTAACTAAAATATTAATAGTAATTAACTTTTATAATTATTATAATACACTATATATATCATTTTTTTTAAAATAAGTCTTTTATATTAAGGCTACCTAACTATTTAAGGAAAGTACTTATTATTTTTTAATTAAACTGGAACCAGTTCTTTAATTTCTAACTAGGTTATTATATTACTAAATAGTTATACTAAACTACTAATCTATTACCTAATTAGGACTAGTTTGCTACGCTAGGCCTATTTAGGTATAGATTTTTATTTTATCTAACTTTAGATAGTAATATTTAGCCTAAATACTTTACTTATACTTTTAGATATATTATATTTTATATAAGAATTTTAGCTTTTTATAGCTTTATATTAATTCCTTAGTAGTACCCTATACTTCTAAAAATTTTATTTTTTACTAGAAAAGTAGGCGCGTTTAAAGAATATTATTATAAAGAGAGGAATTAAATCCCTAATACGTAGAAAGACCTTAAAAATTAAAAAATTTTAGTATTTTTAGATATATATCTACGGTGCCTCCCCGCCTACTATATATATATAATATATAATAATAATAGTTAAATATAAAGATTTTAAATTTTTACTATTTTATAAGGTTTACTATAAAATATTATAATATATATATTAAATTTATATATATATAAATACTATTTCTTTATTTTATTCTTCTCATTTTTAATATATTTATTTATATATTAATTAAATAAAAAGTATATATATAGTAGCCTAAGGTAACAAAAAAAATTTAATAAAGAAGTAGTATATATATATATTTATACTTAATATATTAAAAATATTAAGTAAGACTATTTATTAATATTATAATTTTTTTCTTTAGTATAATCTAATATATTAAGAACTACTTTTAGTATATTATTATTAAGTAAATAAATTTTTTAGAAAAGTTTTTAAAGAATAAAGATATTATATATTTATATATTTATAAAAACTTTTTTAAATACTATATATAATATATTAAATATAAAGGCATATATATATATACCTTTTTTTTTTTTTAGTTATTCTAAACTACTATAACTATAATATTTATATAATTAATATATAAATATATATAAAATTTAAAATTTTTATAATTATTAATAATACCTTGTATACTAATTTTACTCCCTACCTATTAAACTAAGGATAATAACTTTAAAGGGGTAATAAATTAACTTTAATAACTAAGGGCTGGCGTACAACGCAGGAGGTTGCAATTTAAATAGACGCTAGTATCCCCTTCCGTGAGCTTACAGGTGCTTACACATGGAGAGTGACTCTAGAATACATTAATTAGCCTCGATGGTCTCTAATCGCGTCCACTAACTGCATAGAGTAAGGCGCTTTCTCCTCCTCTCGTCGCATCGCACTAAAAATTATTGCGTGCCAGAGAAGCTCACTCGTTGCGCAAATCACTACCATTCAACCTGATTCATACTGGAATGTAGCGTAAGTCGTGGCCAAGTGCATGCGTAACTCGCCGGTTCATGCTGCCGATCCTAACAGATTACTAAATAATTTTCCTATAATAATCTATATAGTAATTTTATTATTTATATCTAACGTACTAATTATAAATTATAGTAGGTTATTCCTTAAAATATTCTACCCCCTTTAGAAATTAAAGTACGCTCTCTCCTCTTTTATTAGTATTTTATAATAGAAGGGGTTCTGCGGGTCCTTTATAAGGCCTTCTTTATAGTTTTTTTTAAGAAGCTCTTTAATTTTAGGTAGTTTATTTTTAATATATTATTACAGAAGTCCTGTTAAGGTTAGTTATTTATTATAAAAAAGGGGTAATTACTTACCTACGTTAAATTCTAATCTTAAATAGTAGTACAGCAGCTAGACTAGCGTAAAGAGCCTAATTTATAGCTTAAAACTATTACTCTTAGAGTTTTACTTAGCTAAATATATACGCTAATAGAGGTTATTTTTAATCTACTATTTTTTACCTTTTTTAAGGAGCTTTAGGTTAAACGGGGTATTAGTGTAGAGCTTATAAAACTATTTATTAATATATTGCTTTTTTAGGTAAAGCAGCGGTATAGCTGTATTTAAAGTAACTATTATTATTAAATAGTATAATAATTACGGAAATAGAGATAGAGGATATAGATAGGTGTATAGCAGACGGGCGAAGAATCTATCGGAGCAGTCTTTATATACCCCTTTTTACCGTTAACTATAGTTTGCACCCCTAGGCAATAACCTTAATACTATCTTGTTAAATCTATTAACTTCTACTGGCACGGTTGCCTCGCGCACGTGTATTATTATCGCCTAGAGAGGAATCCTAACAGATCACTGTCGATAACTTTAGATTCGTCATCTGAACGTCATCAAAACACAACAGTGCATCATTAATAAACATCGCCATAAGAACCACCGAAAGTGAATTCAAAAGTAATATTATCGAGTTCGAATTGCACTACCGTTGCATTACATAGTCCGAAGCGCTTCAAGATGCCTCAAGACAGGTCGCAGATCCTTCGCAAGCATAACGTCATCCCTGATGTCTTGCCTGAGGGGACCGAATTGTCATACAATTTGAAAGTCAAGTTCCCTAACGCAACAGTAGATACACCTGGCAAGGAACTTGGTCGAGAGGAGACGCAGCCTGAACCTAAACTCTATCTGGACCCTGTAGTATGTTCGCCCAGCTCTATTCTATAGTAATGCTGGCTAACGTTTTCGTGCTTCGAGCCACGAGAAAAGCACACGGACTACGTGCTTATTTGCACTGACCCGGTAAGCCTGCCGTCCTCACTGTGGCGAGTATTGCCGATCATTCATCCCTGCCAATCCCTGCCAATACCTGCCATTCCCGCATAACTACTTCCTTTTCACATACCTACAAACTAACCAGATCTCCAGGATCTCATGGAAAACAACGACGCCAACTTTGGTCAAGTTCGTCACTGGCTCTCCACTAATGTTTCTATCAAAGACAACGGCGAGCTCGTCGTGTACTCGGCCCCTCAATTTAACATCTCACCTTACATCGGTCCTGCACCGCTCCCCAACTATATGTCGCCCCGGCCTCATCGGTACGTTTTCATTCTGGCTCGTTCATCATCAGGCGGCCCGCTATCTATTTCAACAGAGGATTTGCAAAAGCTGCAGGAGCCCTACGCGGCGGCGATCAAGGGCGCGCAGAAGGAGGGAGTGCAGGATTTGAAAGATAGGTGGGGCTTCAATGCGCAAAATTTCTTCGACATGGAAGGATTGAAGGTTGAGGCTGCGACTTTTATGCTGGTTGGCGGGACGCTGAAAAGTGCGGCGGCGAACATGGCGATGACAGGACAAGCCATGCTTGACAAGGTAGGCGATCAACCCCATTGATCAAGTTTTGTTTTGTGGGCTCTGCTGAGTGCGTATAGACCCTGGGTAGGTGAAAACCTTGCAACGCGTGATGGGAGGATCAGTCAGAGATGTCCACGAATTTAGATGTAGGGATGCCGAAAGGTCGGCAGTGTCCATAGGAGAGCAATGGTGAATGCAACGTATTGCCACCTGATCTTGCGAAAGCTGGAGATTGACATACGCGTATGCAGTGCATGGTTTGCGGAATTTTCTCTCGCGCTGGCGCAAGTACTGTGTTTCACCCTGTTAGACGGGTTGGTTCACCGTGAGCCAGCCAGGAAAATGACTCAAACAGAACTTCTTGCACCAATGGAATGTAGGAATAGTATAAGGACAAGCGAATGAACGCGTGCCGTCACGTTACGACTCGGAGGTAGATTACTAGAAGCTCGAGATATAAAAGGATCATTCAGTATCACGATCCCTGAGATTCCTTTGTAAATCTTATTTTTCCTTTCTTTCTTCTTTGATGAAGTGCAATCGATTACGCTTCGAATTCATGGTCTCTCTCACTCATGGTATCAACCGGATTCATTACACCACTGTATTCGATGCCAAGCTGCCACGCATTGCAATGTCGTATCGACTAGAGCAGTGTTCAGGCATACAGTCAGGGACCATTAAACCGGCTGCCGCTGATGAGAACTCCAGAAGCAACACACCAGTAAGCAGTCGCGCATGTACTCATGCCGCATAGAGTCATCATCCCGGAGTCCCACTCCTCACCAGTGTAGCCTTCCACCACCATCCCCATGAGCCGATTCGTCCCTATCCTCCGTGCGGTCCGAGAACTCCCCCTGACCCTCCACAATCTTGAGGACAACAGCCTTGTCGAACTCGGGCCAAGCAGCAGGGGCCACTCCAGGCTGCCAGTCGCTCAGCGTAAACGCCTGCTTCCAAGGTTGAGGACGATTCTTCTTCGGCTCGTTGCGGCAACGGCCATACTGGCATTGATTATTTCGCTGCTTGATATGGCTACTATCTTTGTGCTTTTCACCGAGGAAAGCGGTCGCTCCGCCGTCTTTTCCAATGTCTGCCAACGTGTCGTCATCGTTCAAGCTGTCCAAGCGTGCCAACATCTGTTGGGTCTGTAATGCGGCCCTAGCGCACCACTCCGTGCCAAAAATGGGTCGGAATTCCTCGCGATCGTTGTACTCCTTGTCATCCACGCGAACCTTGAGTTCTGGGTTCTTCTCAATAAATTCTAGCACCTTCTCTGCACCGGGAAACGCCTTCCCGTTACCGTTACCGTACTCGAGGCGTTGCTTGCGTAGATCTTCGATCATGCGGTACGTGTACTTACTGTCCTTCGGCAGACAATTCCAGATTGAGATGATTTCATCTGGATACATCGGGCGCTCGTAGTGGTGGGTCGCAATATAATTGTCCACGCGGTTGGCGTCACGATGTAGACCGAATGCTGTGAGGGCCCGCGACAAGGACAGAGCAGCGAACAAATTCTTCGGTATGCGGATCGGTTTCATCTCCGAAGGCTTGTGATGGCAGGCGCGATCCATCCAGGCTATGACAATCTTCACGCCTATGTGATTGGTGCAGTTTCGAGGAAAGCGCAGCTCCTGTGCCACCGGACCGCCTGCCCAATTCTTGTTGTCTTCACACTCAAGAGTGCGAAGGAACCGACTAACCACCTTGCGACCGCAGAATAGAATGAGCATCTTCTTTGGCACAGCGACATAGAACTTGTGGTTCGTATCTTCTTCCACGATGTCGAGGACAGGACCCTGAAAGGAGTTCCGCAGGCGCGCGGGTTGAATGTAAGGCAAGAGCGAGTGTAGAGTATGGTAGTCGCGGATCAACTCGGGGTTGGGGTATCGATAGACGGGGCCGCCGTCGTACGGCGCAATCGGCGGTGGAGCAGTCCACGTCGTGCTATACGAAGAGCCCGGAGAGATTGCATAGCCAGCGTAGTCCACCAATGTAGGGCTCTGGGCCGAGTCGATGTAGTAACCGCCATCCGTCTCGTACCGTTGTCCATTCGAATACCCAGATGAGCCATCATTGCCATAGGCATAGTTGATCGTGCTGCTTGAAGCTATTGGCCGGGCACCATGGTTCTCTCCAAGCGAGCTGATCATAAGGTAAGAGGCTAGGCCAGTCGCGAACCTGTGATACGGGTTGCACATTGGTACAGCGTTTTGCATAACGCTACCGTAGGTGGAACCATCCGGACTATGGAAGAAGTACGTCGTCATATTTGACGGATAGTTGAGGGCAAGGCTTGAAAAATTCGTGATGAGGGTGTAAATGGGGAAGGGGAGTATATACCTTTGGCTGTGACAGTCAAGGACTGAACGAAGCTTTGTTTTGACGTATGGGCGTCCGGCTGCGACGCAAGGCAGAGCTGGCGCGTGGTGTTGCGGGATATGGCAAACTGGGCGGCATGCGGATGGTCGATATAGACGTGCGGTGCGCGTTAAAGAAGGCTGCAGGGGGTGTAAACGTCAGTACAGGGGATGGGGCCACGCGCGTGGCGGTTGTTATGAAGCAAACTGTCAAAGTGGCTGGAATCCTAAGTATGGTGCGGTGAAAATGAAAGTGATCCAAGTGTATGCGCGACTACAAGGCTTGGCACTAAAAAAAAAGGCAGGCGCGCGAGCGGGTGAATGCAGTTGACGCCAAGATTTATCACGTGTAAAGGCATTCACCTAGGCACCTGCACCTAGACTTGCTGTGCGAAACGCTCTTACAATATTAGTAGAGTATTATAGTAGAGTTATAAACTAATATTAATTTTTCTTTAACACTAACTACTTTATATATAATATATAAATTATAATATTAGTAATATATAAAGTATAAAGATATATATAAACTTTTTTTAAAATTTTTTTTTTAGTTACGCTAAGTTACTATAGCTATACTTATTATTAATTAATATATAAATATTTAAAATTAATATAAATTAGAGTAGTATAGTAAAAATTATAAACTAATTAATATTTTAAAATAAAGTTAATAAGTAATTAAAAAGTAATAAGTAAATTTAAATTTAAATTAGGGGTATAATAACCCTAAAATTTTATTTATTATATAATAATTTATATACCTAATTATTACTAAAAATTATATTAGATTTTATATTACTAGTTTATAAAATTTTATAAAATAGAATATATATATATAATATAGCTGTTTAGCGTTTTCTTTTATAAAAATAGTTTTAATTTTTCTTATTTTAAAAACTAGTAATTTTAAAATTATTGTTACTCTATAGTAATAATATAAAATAGAAATATTTTAAATAATTATATTTTATTTAAATAGTTACATACATAATTATTAATATAATACTTAGTTTATTTATTACTAAATAATAATTAATCTATTAGTATATATAGTATAGAATTAACTACTATAAATTAATAAAAATATATATATACTTTTTCTTTTTTAAAACTCCTTTTAGTTACTCTAAGTCACTATAGCTACTATATTTATTTAATTAGTATGTAAATATAACTACTATAGAATAATTATTAGAAAGTTATAAAAGATTTAGAACTTAATTTAAAAATATAAATATAATAAAAAAATTATTTAATACTAATATATATATATATATATTTATATATTAATTAAATAAATAGTATAGCTAAAGTAACTCGAAATAACTAAAAGGGGTTTTAAAATAAGAAAAGTATATATAGGGAAAAAAGATAAAAAAAATAGTAATTAAAAAAAATATAGTTATTATAAAAAAATAATAATATAATAAAGGTATATATATACTCCTCGTTTTTTAAAACCCTTTTTAGTCGCCCTGAGCCACTACATCCACACTTTTTATTCGATTAATATATAAATATATTATAATGTAATCTTCTAATTACTAAGCTAATAAATACGTAAATAGTACCGTTTTAAAGAGAAAATTAAAGAGATTCTTACTAAAGGTTTTAGTTACTACTTATCTATTATCTATAATAAATTAAAATTACTTAAATATAATAATTTTTTTAACTCTATTTTTAGGTTTATATAAATATTTAGTTAGTAAATATATATAACTTAAATATTTCCTATACAATTTTAGGCCTAATATAGATTACGCAACTAGTATTTTAAAGTATATTAGTAATCTAATAATAAAATTATATTAGTTATAAACATCTCGTTTATATCTATATTATTACGGCTAACGTAATATATTATTAATATTATAGTATATTAAAAAATCTTTTAACTTTTATAAATCTAAACTTCTATTTCTTTAAAATAGTGCTAAATTTTTAAAACTTAAATTTAGAGTTTAACTTATTTTAAAAGTAAATAATTTATCTTCTTATATTAATATAATTTTAAATAAGTTAAAAAAAACTAATTATAACACTATACAACGTATTAAAAAAAAATAATAATTATAATATAAAAAATATAAAAAAAGATTAAGTTTTAAAATTAACTAAAAGAGAAAAAAGAGTTATTATAGTAATAGTAACTTCATAAGAAGTTCTAAAAAAGAATATAGAAGAGTATTAATAGAAAATAGTCTAAATATTACTAAAAGGTCTTTATAAAGATTTTTAAAAAAAGAAAAGTACTCTATAAATATAAGTACTAGAAAGCCTCTTATTAATAATAAAAATACGAAAATAAGATTTAAATACGCTAAAGAAAATATTAAAAATATTAAAAATATAAATTTAAAAAGAATAATATGTTTTAATAAGTTAATAATATAAAGTAGTAACGTTAAAAAAAAGAATATTATAAAAAAAGAAGTAATAATAAAATAAAATAAATATTAGTTTTTAGCTAATTACGTAGTAAGTTAAAAAAATTTTTTAAATATATTATATTATTTATTATTTTAACTATTATTGTTAGTGGGGTAGTATAGTAAATAAGTATTTAGAAATATTTAGATTTGCGAAATTCTTTAAATTTTTATTATTATTCCTTATATTAGGGATTCGAGTTAGATAAAATAAAAATCTATACCTAAATAGGCCTAGCGTAGCGAACTAGTCCTAATTAGGTAATAGATTAGTAGTTTAATATAACTATTTAGATATATTTATATTAAATATATATATATTTATATTTATATATTAATTAAATAAATAGTATAGCTGTAGTGGCTTACAACAACTAAAAGGGATTTTTAAAAAAAAAAGAGTATATATATACCTTTATACTTAATATATTAAAAAAGCTATATAACTATTTAGTAAATAATAATATAGTTAGGAATTAAAAAACTAGTTCTAGTTTATATAGAAGATAAAGCACTTTTCTTAAATAGTTAGGTAGCCTTAATATAAAACATATATAAAAAAAAAAAAAAAAAAGAAAGAAAGAAAGAAAAACTATTATTATTATATTATTTCTAAAATTTTTATATATATTTATATATTAATTAAATAAAAGGGTGTGACTGTAGTAGCTATATAGGCAACTAAAAGGGGTTTTAAAAAAGGAGGAGTATATATATACCTTTATACTTATTTATTATTTTTATTACTTTTATTATTTTTATTATTTCTATTATTTATATTATTTTTGTTATTAATATTAATTATAGTCTTTTTTAATATATTAAGTATAAGAGTATATATATACTCCTCTTTTTTTAAAACCCCCTTTAGTCGTCCCGAGCCACTACAGCTACACTTTTTATTTAATTAGTATATAAATATATAAATATATAAATATATAAATATATTATATATATTATATATATTATATATATTATATATATTATTTATTTATTTTTAATTTTTAATTTTTATTTATATATTATTATTATTATTTTTAGTGTTTGTTTTATTAATTAAAATTTTTTTTTACTTATATTAATATTATAATTCTCTTTTTCTAAAACCCTTTATAAGAATTGTTTTTAAATATTTAGACTTTTTTTTACTAATAGTTTATTTTTTTTTATCTTTTTTAGAATTATAAAATATATTTCTATTTATAATTTTTTTTACTATCTTTAAAACTATATGCCTTTTTATATTATATATATTATATTTAATTTTTTTAATATATTATATCGTCTTATAAATACTATTAAACTTTTTTTTAAACATACCTATAATTATTAAAATACATATATTTACATTTAAAAGAAAATTACTTTTAAATTTAAGCTATATTATATTTAGCGCCATTTTAAGGGTGTAAAAGTCTAGATTTATAAAAGTTACAAAGTATTACTTTATACTATAATATTAATAATATATTACGTAATTAGTAATTATATACGTAATAGGTATATTTTTTATTAAGAATATAAATCTATATATTTGTATATTTGTATATTAATCGAATAAAAAGTGTGGCTGTGGTGGCTCGGGGCAACCTAAAAGGGGGTTTGAAAAAGGAGGAGTATGTGTATGCCTTTATTATAAATCCATTATTATATAATAAATCTTTATTAAAATTTATATAATATAATCTATACTAGCTCTAAAACGAGAGGGTTAAAATTTTAGTTAAATATATTTACTAACTAATAAGTTATATAAACCTAAAAAGGAGGTTTTAAAAATTACTATATTTATATAATTTTAATTTATTATATTTAATTAATAGAGAGTTACTAAAATAATTGTATATTTTTTTATAAAATTTTTATTAAATTACTATATTTTACGTATATATAGGCGTAGTAGTTACATTTATATAAATTTTTAAAAAAGATAACCTTTGTAATTATACTTCTTTTTTTATCCCCCTGTATTTAGTAAGCTATATATCCTCCCTACCTCTAATCTCTTATAAAATTTCTTTAAATAATATTTAGTACTAACGTTACTTCTAAGATTATATTTTTTAATTATTTATTTAATATTATATAGATTTTTAATTTATCCGTAACTAAATAATTATTATTAATAACTATTACATTCTTAAGAGATAAAAAAGGATTTAAGTTATTATTTTATATATAAACTATAATCGCTACACCTAAGTTAACGATTAGAGTTTAAATATATATTATTTTTTATTTACTTATTAGACTAGTTTAGTACGTATTTATTATGAAATACTACGTCTAAGTTTATAAATTTATTTTTATAAAATACTTTAACTACTAAAACTTTTTTTTTATATACTATAATTATATAGTCCCTAATAGAAAGACTCCCTATAACATATAACATTTTAAGTTATAATTACTTAACTAAGTAGTAGGATTTATATTAAATAAATATTAAGAGTATAATAGCTTATTAAATACCTACTATAGTTCTATAGATAATTATTAAAAATAAGTTAAAAGAAATAGCTTAAAAGTATAGTATAGAATAAGAATTTATAGCTTTTTTTAACTACTATCTTAACGCTACACTTTACCTCTTTTTATATTATAGTATAGAAATATATATTATTACTATATATATTTATATATTAATTAAATAAAAGGGTATAGCTATAGTAGTTATATAGGCAATTAAATAGAGTTTTAAAAAAGAGAAAGTATATATATACTTTTATACTTAATATATTTAATAAGTTAGGTAAGACTAAATTAAAAAAAGAATAGTATTACGCTAGTACGCTTAGCGTATCCCCTAAAAAAAATTAAGTTAAAAAAGTCTACTATAGATACTATATTCTTTTTAGTAAAGAAATATATAGGTAGTAGGAGTAGTTACTACCTATATATTTATTTTTTATTTCTCTTATAGTTAATACAGTTAAATATTTACTAAAAAAAAATATTTACTAAAATATTATTTTTTAAAAATCTTATTACTTTTATTTCTATTTTAGTAGATACTATACTTATTTACATTAATATTAATATATCTACTACGCCGACTATACTAAATATATAAACTATCTCTATTATATTCTACGTACTAAGTAATTATAATAAATAGTTTTTTTTAATACCGCTAAGTATCCTATATATAATATAATTATCTAGTTTTATAAAAATACTCTTTATTAATATTACGTAATATTAAATAATTAATATAAAATAGATAGAAGCATAATATAATTAATAGGAAAAGTAATAAAATTTAAAAATCTAGAGTTAGTTATAATAGTTTATATAAAGGCAGTACTAATAAAAATAAAAATAATAGTACTATACTAGTTATAGATAAAGTATTAGCGTATTAATATTAGTTTTATAATAAAAATCTAAAGTTTAGAATATATAGCGTAGCTTTATAAGATACTATTAAAAATATTAATAGTAATGGTAAAAATATTTTAAATATAAAATCTATAGAGTAATAAGTTAAAAATTTTTATAAAGATACTAAAGGTATTTTTTTTTAAATAAAGCTACGCTTTTAGCGTAGTACTTTTATTTTTTTTAAAAAAAAATAATTATTAGCTACTATAGGAGCTCCTATAAAACAGCTCTATAATATTCTAAATATAATAATAAAAAATAAAAAGTATATAGTTATATATTAACGCGTTACGAGGCTAGGTAGTATTGTAAGTATATACCTAAAAATACTAAAATTTTTTAAATTTTTAAGAATTTCTGCGTATTAGTAGTTTAATTTTTCTTTTTATTATAGTATTCTTTAAATACGCCTACTATACTAGTAAAAAATAAAGTTTTTAAAAGTATAGAGTACTACTAAAAAATTAATATAAGGCTATAAAGACGCCGAAATCCCTACGTAAAATACGTTATATTTATAGATATATCTTACTATTTAAAGTTAGAAAATAAAAATCTATTTCTAAATAGGACTAGCGTAGCGAACTAGGCCTAATTAAGTAATAAATTAGTAATTTAATAACTATTTAGTAATATATTAATTTAGAAATTAAAGAACTAGTTATTAGTTCGCTTAGGAGATAAAGTATTTTTCTTATATAGTTAGGTAGCCTTAATATAAAAAGGCTTATTTTTTTAAAAAAAAAAAAAAATTCCGTGTTACACTAAGAACGTATATATTATATAATACTTAGTTATAATAAGTTAAAATAGTGTTACCTACTTAATTATCTATAATAAGTTAATATATAACTTCTTATAATCTAGTACTAAATGTTTATTTATAAAGAAAAAAATATAATAGTAATAACTTTTTAATATTACTAGTATACTATAAGGTATTAATATACACTAACGACCCTAGTACTATATATATAGAATATAAAAAAGTATATATATTTATATATTAATCGAACAAATAGTGTAGCTGTAGTGGCTCGGGGCGATAAAAAAGTATAATAAGTAGTCTACTATACTAGGCAGCTATATTAAAATTTTTTTATAAATATTATTATATATACTATATTATAATATAAACGAATAACCCTATAGAAGTAATTTTTATAGTAATTTTTATACGACTAAATTTATTACTATACTAGTAATAAAAAAGCTTTTAGTAAAAACCCTCTTACTAACTATTTTTATTAAGCTTTAGAATACTATAATAGGGTTTAATCTTTATAGGTAATTTATAGGTATAAAATAAATAATAACTATAATAGCTATAGACTACGTCTTTATAAAGGAAAAACTAGTTAAGTATATATTATATCTATACTAGCACCGGTACCGGTATAGTATAGTAATAATAATGAAGGCATACACATACTCCTCCTTTTTTGAAACCCCTTTTGGTCGCCCCGAGCCACCACAGCCACACTATTTGTTCGATTAATATACAAATATAGTAATAATAATTATTATTAATTTATATAATTATAAAAGTAATAGACTCTAAAAGTCCTATTATAGGTAACCTAAACTATATTTATAAATAGAAATAATAGCTTTTAGCTATACTAAAAAACTAGAATAATCTTAATTATACTAAATTTAAAAATAAAATAGTGTAGTACGCAATCGTAGCTATCCTAGTAGTATAACTATAAAATATAAAAAGTCTAGTAAGAATAGTATTAGTAATAATACCTTAAGAGCTAGCCTAAAAAGAAAAAGAAAAAAGAGCTATATATAAGATAGTAATTAAGAATAATATATAAATATAATAGATAAATATAATAAATAAATATAATAAACGCGTTAATAACTACTATTATAACTTATTAGTTACTTTTTTTAACTTTCTTTTTATATAAAATAAAAGTTATATTTATTTCTATCACTTTTCGGTCTGTCTATATATATTTATAGGTAGTATAGCGTTTAATAATAGTTAATATTTTTATTTATAATTATATGTCCTTTCTTATCTATAATAATATAACGCGATAACTAAGTACGCCTATTTATTATCCCGCCTACTTAGCCTACGTACTAAAGAAAAAATATATTATATATAGACCCCCTCTAAAACTGTTAAATATTAAATACTATATAAAAATACTTTAGACTTTTTATTATTTTTATAACGTTTTTATCTTTACTATAAGTACGCCTAGTAGTATTTTACGTAGTTATATTTTATACTTTAGACTATATATCTCTATTATAAAATTAATATTAATATATTATATATTTTATATTTTTTTTTAACTAGTGCGGTACCGTTCCTACTTTAGCCTTTTTATTTATTTTTACTAATACTATTACCTTTATATTAGCTAGCGTAGCTAACTTTAAGTTTTTAAATTCTATTGCCTGCGCTATTAATAATATAATAATTTTATTTTTATATTAATTATCTAATATTATATAAAATTAATAAATAGTACTTTTATAAAACTAATAGATAATTATATAGTATACGGGATACTAGGTAATATAAAAAAGAATTTTTTATTATATATTATTAAGTAGGTAGAATACTATAAAAATAGTTTATATATTTAGCGTAGTAGGCGTATTAAAATTAATTTAAATAAGTATAATATCTACTATGAAAAGAGTAGTACGAATAGGAACTATATATTATAAGTAAGTATAGCTATAATACGTAAAGCCTTAGTACGTATTTTTATTTTTAAAAAATATTTTAGAAAGTATATTTTTTTTATTTAAATATTTAAATTTCGACTTAACGTTTTTTTGGGGGGGCGCGCCAAGGCGCTATACCTTTTTTAACCTAGCCTTACCTAAATTTTTCGACACATTAAGTATAAAGGTATACACATACTCCTCCTTTTTTAAAACCCCTTTTAGTTGCCCCGAGCCACTATAGCCACACTATTTATTTAATTAATATATAAATATTAAATATTTAACTATATTAACTATAAAAAAATAAAGAAGAGATATATAGGTAATTCTCTACGTATTTCTCTTTTAAAAAAAGTATAGTATTAGTACCAAACTTTTTATACTAAACTTTTTTAATTTAACGTTTTTTTAGGGGACGCACTAAGTACTAACCGTACTAGTACGCTAGCGCAGTCTAGTATAGCGCTATTTCTTTTTTAATCTTGCCTTATTTAACTTTTTTAATATATTAAGTAAAAAGATATTTATATACCTCTCCTTTTTTAAACTCTTTTAATTACTCTAAGCTACTAAAGACACATTTTTTATTCGATTAATATATAAATATATAATATATAATAGATAAACGTAGTAATAATATATAAAGAAAAGAGAGGAGAATAATATACAATACCTATAAGTATAAATAAGATAATATATAATAGTTTAAGTATATAGAAAATAGGTAGTTAATATTAAAGAAAATAAAAAAGTTTAATATTATTATAAAGCTATTAATAAGTACTACTATTATAATCTATTAGACCCGACTTATTACAGTCCAGCCCAGATACTAATAGTAATTAAAATATAAAAGTTTTAGGTAGACCTATATATATTTTATTTACTATTATGTATACAGGTTTTTAGTATTATAGTTAACTATCTTTATAAATAAAAAAGAATTTATAATTATAAATAAAAATATTAATTATTATTAAACGCTATATTATCTATATATATAAAAGTAGAATAAAAAGTAATAAAAATAAAAATAATCTCTATTTTATAAAAATAAAGTTAAAAAAGTAACTAATAGGTTACTAGAGTAGTAATTAGCCATTACTATATATATAGTATAAGAAAGTATATAAAAGAAAAACTAATATAAGTACTATACTAAGACTAATTATATTATAGATTATATTTGTTAATTATAGCTAAAAGTAGCGTGTACGCTACTAATAAAAAGCTTTAATAAAAAAAAAATAAAGTATAGTAAGAATACTATATTAGAACTATACTATAATATAGCTTATAATTATTTTATATTATATAAAAAGTAGTAATATATAGCGTTAAAACACTAGTCTAAAAAAGATATAAGCTAAAAAACTTAATTTCTTTTTTAAATAGAGTTACAAAAAAATATGCGTATATAAAAATTATAAAAAATATTTTTATTTTAGGTTAGTAAGTAACTTAGACTTATAGATTTAGTATATAACTTAATATATAGCTTAACGCGTAGCTTAATAAATAGCTTAATATATAGCTTAATATATAGCTTAATATATAGCTTAATATATAGCTGAATATATGGCTTAATATATAGTTTAGCGGCTAATAACTACTATATTAACCTATTAGTTATTTTTTTTATTTTATATTTATAAAATAAAATAGAGGTAATATTTATTACTATTACTTTTTACTCCGCCTATATATATAAGTAAAATAGTATTTAATAATTATTAATATTTTTATTCATAATTACAAATCCTTTTTTATTTAAAAATAATTATAATACTAAGTATACTCTCTAAGTCTACCCAGTCTACGTACTAAATATACCTATATATATAGGCCCCCCTAAAACTTTTAAATATTAACTACTTTTAGTATCTTTATATTTATTTACTAAAGGCTTTACTATTTTTTATTTATCACCCTACAGGTTCCGCGCTTAAAATATTTTTATTTTTACTTTTACGTTTACTATATCCTTTACGCTAAAGAATACCTACTATATTTATAAAATATTTACTTTACTTATTAACTTTACTATAAACTATATATTATATATATATATTTTTTTTTAGTATTAACACTATTAAATCCTTTTATATATTTATTAATACTATTATTATAACTATTACTACTACTAACTTAACGTTTATAACTTTAACTACTTCCTTTATTAATAGTATAATTAACTCGTTTGGCTTATTTAGCTTCGGGTAGTATTTATTATTTAAAATAGTTATAACTTTATTTAATAAATTATAATTAATTTCTGTGCTAGCTACTACTAGATAAATAAAGTATTTATACGAGTAAGTATTTACTAGAGTTGTGTCTATATTACTTATAAAATAGTGAAATACTATAGAATAAGCTTAAATAACTATACTAGACGCTATTTTAAGCGCCTTAAAATTAATTAGAATATATATTTTATAGTTATTAGTGCTAATAAATAGAGGAGTAGTATTAGAATCTTTAAAAAAGAATAATATTTTAGTAAGTATTTTCCTTTATTTAATACATATTTAGCTATACTATTAACTAGAAAAGAGATATATAGATAATACAGGGGGGTAAAATAAAAAAAAGTTAATTAAAAAAGTTATCTTTTTAAAAATTTATATAATATTAAATAATAATTCTATAAATACGTAAATAATACCGTCTTAAAAAAAATTAAGGAAATTTTAATTACGGTTTTAATTACTGCTTACTAACTATAAGTTAATAACTAAAATTACCTAATTATAGTAACTTTTTACCTCCTTTTTTAGATTTCTATAACTTTTTAGTTAGTAAATATACCAATACAATTGTTAAAAGTAAGTTAAAAAGGACGTAGGCTAGCCTAAAAGTAAAGTAACAGTATAAGGATGTATGTGCTTTTACTATATGCACGGGTACGAGGAGGCGTATAAAAGGGGAGATAATAAAGGCGTAAGCCACTAGCCACACTATGGCATTTTAGTAAATATATTTAACTACAATTTTAACTATACTATATTAGATCTAGTATAGGTTACGTAACTTTTTTTTAAAGTATATTAGTAATCTAATAATAAAATTATATTAATTAAAAAAATTTTACTAAGGCTTATATAGTTACTGCTTACGTAATATATTATTAATAATATAGTATATTTTAATATCTTTTAACTTCTATAAACTTAAATTCGTATTTTCTTAAAATAGAGCCAAATTTCTTAAAACTTAAATCTTAAGTTTAACTTCTTTTAAAAGTAAATAATTTATCCAGTTTAATTGCTACTATATTAAAAAAGTCTCTTACTAGTATTTATTACGCTATACAACGTATTAATAATAATAAAAATTATAATATAAAAAAGATTAAAAAATACCGAGTTTTAAAGTTAACTCTAAGAGATAAAAGATTTATTAATAGAGACTTAACTAAAAGGCCTAAAAAAGAGAAAAAAGAATAATTAATAGAAAATAGTCTAAATATTATAAATAGGACTTTATAAACTTTTTTAAAAGAAGAGAACTACTCTATTAATATAAGTAAAAAAAAACTAATAATTAATAAAGAAATCGCTAAGAAGAGAGTAAAATACGCTAAAGAAAATATTAAAAATATTAAAAATATAAGTTTAAAAAAAATATTTTAGAATAAGTTATTAATATAAAGTGTATAATAGAATAGATAATATTATAAAAAAAGAAGTAATAATAGAGTTAGAAGAGAATTAACTATTAGTTAATTATAAAGTAACTTTTTCGACACATTAAGTATAAAGGTATATATATACTTCTCCTTTTTTAAAACCCCTTTTAGTCGCCTATACAGCCACTACAGCTACACCCTTTTGTTTAATTAATATATAAATATATATACAAAGTAAGTTATATTAATTTTTTAAAATATTAAAATATCTAACTTTTTATATATTAATAATATTAAATATTTTATAGGCCGAGATCTTACTCTATAAGTTTAGGGTATAATTTAGTTAGAAAGTAGAAGTAATTTAGTATTTATTAATATATTTAATTCTTTTACTTCTTTTACAAATAAGGACTATATAAATAAAGTTCTTATATCAAAAATTAAACTAATAATAAAAAGGGGAAAGTAACTTAATAAGTTTTATAGTTCTTTTTTTAATATTATATATATAGAGATATATATATATATATTATATTATAATATAATTATAAACTTTATATAAATATTAATTTAGGTTAATAATTTTAATAAGATAACGCCCCTGTTTATAAACTAACGGACGTTTTAAACTAGTTTAAAAATAATTATATTACACTTTTTCCTTATCTAACCAATAGTCCTAATTTAGCCCGTATAAAAAATATATAAAGTTATTCAAAATCTAGGCTAAATAATAATAAAATAGCTAATTTAGGTATAGGATTAAGTTTATAAGGTATAGAGGCCTTTAAAAGAGTTATTATAAAAAAGTAAAATAATATACTATAAGAAGTTATTATTAATTACAGGGGGGTGATATTAAAAAACCCAAATTAAAAAAGTTACCTTATTTAAAATAATATAACTTTTTAGTTTTAAGGCCTAAAAATACGTAAATTATACCGTTTTAAAGAGAAAGACTAGCGTACTCTATTTACGCTGTTAGGGGCTGCTTAGCAAGCCCCTAAGGGGTAAAAAGAATTTAGTAAATATAAAGAATTTTTAAGACCCTACTTTAGGCTATTATAACTTTTTATTTAAAGTGTAAAATTAACTTATTTTTATATATATAATAATAGATACTAAGATTTATTATTATATTAAATATTTTTATATATTTATATATTATTTATATAATTATATATAAAAGTCACTTTTTCACATTTTTAATAATAAACTAGTAAATAATAAATTACTCATACTTAGTATAGTAGCCTTTAGCTTCTATAACCGCCTTATAATAGTTAGAGAGTAATAAAATATAATTATTAATAACTTTTTAAGGTATTTTATTTTACTCTTTAGTAATAACTCTTTTAAAGGCCTCTATATTTTATAAACTAGATCCTACCCCTAAATTAGATTTTTTATTTTTAATTAGTCCTAATTTTAATATACCCTATATATTTTCTATAGGGGCTAAATCAGGACTATAGGCTAGGTAAGGAAATAGAGTAATTTTATTATTTTTAAACTAGTTTAAAACCTCTATTGTTTTATAAATAGGGACGTTGTCTTATAAAAATTTCCAGCCTAAATAGATATTAATATAAAGATTATAATTATTATATAAAATATATATATATTATATTAATAAACAAAGGGGTAAAAAAACTTTATAAAACTTACCCCTTTTTATAACTAGTTTAACTTCAGGTATAAGAACTTTATTTATATAGTTCTTACTAGTATATAAAGTAAAAAAATTAGATATTTTAATAAACACTAAATTACTTCTACCTCCTACCTAAATTGCACCCTAAATATATAGAGTAAGATCTTAGCCTATAAAATAATTTACATAATTAATACTAAAAAAATAAAACTATAGCCTAAAAATAGATAAAAAGTTATATATTTTAATAATTTAAAAAGTTAAAATAACTTACTTTATAATTAGCTAACAGCCAGTTCTCTTCTAACTCTATTATTACCCCTTTTTCTATAAAACTCCTTTCTAGCCTTACCCCTTTATATTACTAACTTATCAGAAAATATTATTTTTTTAAGTTTTATATTTTTAATATTTTTTAATTATTCTTTAGCGTATTTTACTTTTTTTAGCGTTTTCTTTATTAATTATTAGTTTTTTTATACTTATATTAGTTTTATAACCCTCCTCTTTTAAAACTCTTTATAATTATCTTTTTAAAATCTCTAGATTATTTTCTAATAGTATACTTTTATTTTCTTTTTTAGGACTTCTAGTTAAGTCTCTATTAATAACTCTTTTATCTCTTTTTATTAACTTTTTCATACCCCCCTCATAAACTTTTTTTATATTATAATTTTATTCTTTCTTTTTAATACGCCTTATAGCCTTATAAATAGTAGTAGAAAACTTTTCTAGAGTAGTAGCAATTAAAAAAGGAGAATTATTTACTTTTAAAAGAAGTTTAACTTTAAATTTAAGTTTTAAGAATTTTGGCTCCATTTTTAAGGAAATAGAAGTTTAAGTTTATAAAAGTTAAAAAATATTATAATATACTATAATATTAAAAATATATTACGTAATTAGTGATTATATAAGCATTAGCAATATTTTTATAATTAATATAATTTTATTATTAGATTACTAATCTACTTCGAAAATCTAGTTACGTGACCTATACTAGGCCTAAAATAGTATAGTTAAATTTTTAGTTAAATACATTCACTAACTAAAAAGTTATAGGAGCCTAAACAAGAGATTAAAAAATTTATTATGTTTAGGTAATTTTAATTTATTACAGGTAATAAATAGGACGTAGCTAAAACCTGAGTATAAATCTCTATTATTTTCTCTTTAAAACAGTATAATTCACGTATTTTTAGGCCTTATAACTAGAAAGTTATATTATTTTAAAAAAGGTAACTTTTTTGATTTCGGTTTTTCAATGTCACCCCCCTGTATATTTTATTTCTTTCTAACCGTTATAAGGTAGTTATAGAAGCTAAAGGCTACTATACCAAATATTAGTAATTTATTATTTACTAGTTTATTATTTAGTATCTAACAGAGTTCCCTTACTACGTTTATACTTCTAAATCGTAGTCTAGGCGTACTTTTACTTTTTAATGATTTACTAGTTTATTATTAAAAATATAAAAATTTAACTTTTATTAATAATTATATAATTAATATATTAAACTATAAAAATAATTTATATACTAATTTAATAAGGTATATATTTTACTATATATAAAAATAAGTTAATTTTATACCTTAAATAAAAAATTATACTAACTTAAAGTACGGTCTTAAAAATTTTCTATATTTACTAATTTTTTACTACCTCTAAACCCCTTAGTAAGCAACCCCTAAGTAGGTAAATAGAATATACTAGTCTTTCTTTTTAAAATAGTATTTTCTCTATATTTAGGATTACTAATTAAAGAGTTATATAACTTTAAAAAAGATATCCTTTTTAATTAGTCTTTTTCTATATTACCCACCTATAATAAGAAATCTATATAACTATTTACGTCTCTCTATTTAAGTCTTAATTAGATAAAGATAGTAGTTTTAAATATTAAATAAAAGAGTAATGCTAAATAATTAAAATAAAAAACTTTATTTATAAAAGTATTGTTTTAAAGTTTATCTATAAAACTTATATTAATATACTATATACTATATAATTACTTAATATAGTTAATATATAAGATAAAGATACTATAACTATAACCTAATAAATAAAATTTATTTTATATATTATAGCTCCTAGAGTAATAACTTACACTAATAAACTTATTAAGCTATAGTAGTAATAATAGCGCGGCGTGTTAACTATACTATAAAAATTTAGTTATTATAAATATAACTATAAATACTATATAGATAAATAGTATATTTAAATATAAAAGTATAATATTTTTCTTTACTTTCTATAATACTACTAAAAATATTTTTATTTTTAGATAATTATAGCTTAAAGAATTTTAAAGACTATTGTTAAATTGTTAATAATTATAATAGACTTTAATTAATTGGTAACTAATTAAACTTTTATAAAGAATTTACAGAACTAGTAAAACTATATTAAAAATTATATAATATTAAATTATTAATATAAGCTTATAAACGGGGCTAGATATTATAAAATAATTTTTTTTTATATTTCTAGTTCTCGGTTAGTTACTATATAGGTTTTTATTCTTAAAGAGCATATAACTTTTCACTTTAACGTCTCCGACTTATATTTATATAGTAATATAATAAAGCTAATAAAATAATAACTTATAAGTACTAAATAATTACTATATTAAATATAAGATAACAGCAATATATAATTAAAAATAAATAAAAAAAAATTTTATAGAGTAATAACAAAACGTATAATTTAAAAAAAAAAGGTTTTAAAAGTAGTAAAAATCGTTTATATATACGCGCAGGAGTAGAAGTACTAAAAAATAAATAAAAAATAAGTAAAAGGTATACTATAGTACTATAATATATTATTATAGTAAGATACCTTAGAGCTTATATTACTAGCTTATAAAGCTCTTTAAAATAAAGTATTTATTTCTTTTTTACGTATATATAATATAACTTTTTAGCGCTTTCTTTTATAAAACTAGTTTTTACTCTTTAATTTTAACATTTAGTAATTTTTAGCTCGTTTTTCCTTTATAGTTATAAGTCTAGTATTTTAAAAATAAAAAAAAAATTTCCCTATCTACTTAATTATTAAAAATTCTATTTTCTAAAGCTCTAATTAATTCTTTAACTTTTTAATTTAAAACTTTTAGTTTTATAAACTTAGCAAGTATCGTCTTATATATATACTAATAATAAATTTTATATTTTTAGCTATTAAACGCTTAGTAAGTTTTATAACTAATAATTTTTTAACTATTATAATATCTAAAACTATTTTATCCCTTTTAACTAATAATATCTGTCTTACTAATTTAGCGAGCTAGCTAACTTAGTATATATAGCTTAAAATATAGTATATACTTTACTACGTTTAAAATTTTATTAATTCTAACCTTAAAAATGTAAATAATTTTAATAATTTTTTTTAAATACTAGAGTTTCTACGTATTATAAAAGCGTTTAAAACTAAAATTATAAAAATTTACCGTAACTATATTACTAAAATAGTTATATATTAAGCCTACTTATCTAATTATACTACTAAAGTAAACTAAGTAATAAGTATTTAAAACTAAATTAGTATAATAGTAACTCTAAAGCTTATAAGCGCTACCTATATATACTATACTATTAAAGGGGATATCTTAATTTACTTAATTATTTATTTTTTTAAATAAAAGCTTTTAACTACTAATATAATAGCTAATTATATTATATAATAATAATACTATACTTATTTAAAAAAGTAAAGTATAGAAGGATAACTACTAAATTATAGTATTATAAATAAAAAGCTCTTTATATAAAAGTAGAGGTATATAAGCTTAGTAATATTTAAAATAAGCTAGCTATTACTAACTTTTTTACTACTATTAGTAAGAAATTAATATTTAATTAAGTAGAGTAGATACGTATAATTTAAGTTTAAAAATTAATATTTAAAGATAAAGAGCTCTCCTTAATAAAAATAAAAAAAATTTTTTAAGTAGTATTATAAAATAGAGCTACTAAGTTAACTACTAATGGTTTTAAAATTTTTATAATATTTAGTAAACAAAACCTATCTTTTTAATTAAATAGTTTATAGCTAAAGAATAAAAATAAGTTATACTAATACTTTTACAGATCTAAAGTATACTATTAAAAAATTACTAAGTATTATTACTTATAGTTAGTTTTAATAAATATTTATATTAGTTAGACTACGCCGCTTTTTAAAAAAGATAAAAAAAAGCTTCTTAAGCGCCTTAAACTTAATAAATTTACAGCTCTTTATAATATACTTAAATAAAAAGAATAGCTTAAGGAGAATACTATATAGAATAAAGAGTCTAATAAACTAAAATTCTTTAGCTTTTTAGTATATACAGTTATTAATTCTTTACTTATTATAAATAGTAAATTAAAATAAAGTAATAATATATATTTTATATAAAATTATAATATTTATATACTTTTTAATAATACTATTTTTAATAATAGTACTGTTTTATATTTAGTAAATAATAAATTACTATTTATTTTAAAATTTTTTAAAAAAACTAATAGTATCTATACTATTAAAACTAAAATATAAACTTTTTTAAACTCTAATATAAAAACCTAAATAATTAAAAATACTTTAAATAGCCTAAATAAAAATTCTATAGAAAATTTTATATTAAAAAATATAGCTATTATAAAAGAATTTTACTTAAATATAATATCTAAAGCTTGCCTATATAATAAAGGATATTAGTATTTAGACTTAGACAGTATATTATATATAAAATTTTTAAAATAAAGCCTTATACTTATAACGCTTATTTATAAGTATAATTTTATATTTATTAAATATAAGCTTTTATTCTTTTATTTCTTAGTTTAGAGCGTAATACTAGTATATTAAAAATTTTATTTATAATTAATATATTCGCGTATTAATACTGAGGATATATAGTATTAAAAAGTAAAATATTTAAATTAAAAAGTTTTATATACTCTAGTCTAAAGAGCGTAAAATATTTATATTTTAAATACTAAGCGTATATATTATAAATAATAATCCCTTATATACGCGGCGTAAGTAATCTTTTAAAAATTTAAAAAAAATTACTATAATTATACTAGCGTATTTTATAGAATCTCTTTAATATACTTAAAAAAAGGCTTAGAGAGTAATAAATATTATTAATTAAAAATAACTATAGTAGAAAGGTTTTTATATAAAGTCTATAAGTAAAATTACTTTTAGAGCTTATAAAAGTATTTTTAAACTTTACTATATAGGTATATATCTAGTATAAACTTAAGATTACAAAAATTTTTTAAAATAATAATATTACTACCTATTTATAGTATAGAAGATTACGCTTTAAAAAATAAATAAAAAAGCTTAATATAAGTATTAAAATATTATTTTTTTATATATATAAGCTAAACAGCGGTACTAAATACGCTAGCTAAAAAAATTATTAATAAAACTATTACTATAAGACTTAGTATAAACTTACTAAAAAAGCGTTACCTAAAAATTATAAAAGCAGCTATAGTACTTTATAATATTAGTCTAATAGTTTTTAAGAGTATATAATTTCTAAATAAAATTTTTTATAACTAGTTTAAATAGTATATTTATTACTATAAATCTAAATTTATAAAACACTAAATAGCAGATCTATACCTAAATTAAAATAATATATATACTTATAGTTATTATATATATTTACTAAATAAAGATCGCACAGCCGGGCGTAATAAGTATAAATTTAAAATAAATCTATAAGCCTATATTAAATATTTAGTTAGTTACGTAGCTTCTAATATCTATAAAATATAAATATTATTACTTAACTAGATTATTACGACGCGTAATATTATATTTAATAAAACTCTTTTTTATAAAAAAACTAAAAATTAGTCTATTCTGCGGGAAGAGGCTATAAAGCTTATAAATATCTTATATACTATTAAGATTATAGATATAAGTAAAATTTTTAATAAAATTTTTAATACGTAAATCTATAACTTTAATAAGTTAAAAATTAGTAGAAATATTACGTAACTTAAATAGTAATTTAAAGGTACTTTAGTATAGATTTTATTTTATTCTTTTAGTTAGTTAGGTAAGTAAAACTCTATATAAGTAATATATACGCAGGCTATTAGTATAGCTAGCTAATAATTATAAATCTATATATTATATAATATAAATATTAGTTTAATCTCTCTTTAGCCTACTCTAGAGCCTAAAAAACTTAAAAGTATAAACTTTAAAAAAAATAAATACTTTAGTATTTTTTATAAAATATATTTTAGTAATAGAGTAAAATAGTCTAAAGTAAAGAACCTATAAAATTTTTAAATAGTAGGTAAAAGCTTATCTAATACTATTACTTAAATTAGCGATATAAAGCTCCTTTTATTAATTAAAATAATTAGTATTTATACTTATAGGATATAGAGACCTATAAAAAACTGTAGTTTAACTATTTAATAAAACTAAAAGTAACGTAGGTTAAATTCTAAAAATTTTAATAAACTAGAGAGTAGGGATAAAAACCCCTTTAGTATTTATATATTATTAAGCCCTAATCTAGAAAGTAAGTTATTATATAATATAAAGCTTATAAGTACTTTATTTAATAGCGTAAATAGCTCTCTTTAGTATAAGTTTATAAATATATTTATTTTTAATATAAACCTTATACAGAAAGAGCGCAAAGAGTTTATAATTATAAATATAATATATAAAGGTATATACATACTCCTCCTTTTTTAAAACCCCTTCTAGTCGCCTATACAGCTACTACAGCTACACTATTTATTTAATTAGTATATAAATATATAAATATATAAATATAATAATTGAAGCTACTATATAGGATAGGGCCTTAAAAAAATAATATTTTAAAATAAAACTTATATATACCGTAACGAGCTTCTAAAAAAGTCGGTAATATAAAATGTAATTTTTTTATATTTACTTAGTCTACTGTTTTACTAAACTATATATAAAGAATAAACTATATTTTTTAAAAGTAAATTTAGTAAGTAATTATATATTTTAATAATACAAAACGACTACTCCTACTTAAATAAATATTTACTTATAAGTTTAATTAGGATAGTTATTTTATAAAGTATAAAGCTCGTTTAGTTATTAAAGGTAACTTTTAGTTAAAAGATATACTCTTATTAATATATACTATAACACTTACAGTATACTTCTTTTATATAATTATATTAATTATAGTAGAGTTTAACCTAAAAATGTTATAATTTAATATAATTAGTATATTTTTTAATATACTAATTAATCTCTTAAATTTAGTATAGTGTAAACTACTTAATAGCTATAAATAAAAAAGTAACTATATAAAGCTTAACTAAGTTTTATATAGTCTACGGGACTTACCTATACTATAATATAAAAAATTCTCTAGTACTTTAGCTAAGCTTAGTCTTATCTACTTAAAAGAAAAGTCTTATTTATTCTTCAACGCGGATTATAAGATTTTTATACTTTTTTATATAAATAATATTTTGCTTCTATACTATAAAATTTATTAATAAGAAGCTTTTAAACTGTATAATAAGCTTTTAAAAATATATAAAATAAAGATACGCGGAGCTGTAGAATTGTATTTTAAAATATAAATAATTAAAAATTAAAAAAATTAAATAATTACGCTAATTTATAATTTATATATTAAAAAGATTATAAAAAAATTTAGGGTAGCTAATTTAGTATTCTTTTTACTAACGCCTTTACTATTAGAAGAGCTAGTTAAAAATAAAAAAGAAGTAATAAAAGCTAAAATTAAAGTATATTAAGAGCGTATTAAATCTATATTTTATATTACTATTATAATACGACCAGATATAGTATTTACTATTTTAAAATATTTTTATTTTTTAATTAATTTAAGTAAAAAATATTTTACTATAGTAAAATATATAATCGTGTTTCTTTATAAATTACGCTTTTAAGCAATCTAATATAGGGTATATAAGGGCCTAAAACTTATAATCTATTTAAACGCTTTATTTATAAATAATTTAAAAAGTAGATAATTTTTATATAGCTATATTATTATATTATTTACGGGTATAATTATTTAAAAAGCTACTAAATAGGCTATTATTATAATATTAACTACTAAAGCGGAGCTACTCGCACTTAAGTATATAAATAAAAAAATAATAGCTCTAAAGCGCTTTTTTAAAAAACTAATTTTAAATTTTAAAACTACGTAGCTTATATTTTATAATAACTAATAGATAATTAGGCTAGTTATAGGTAAAAATAAGTATATAACTATCTATTTACGCTATATAAATATATAGAATATATAACTATATTAAAAATATTTAAAAGAGAGCTTTAAAATTAAATACTTTTAGATAAGTAATATACTAGTTAATAGGTTAATAAAAGCTCTTACAGCTTAGTAATTCTAAAAATTTTAAAAATAACTAAATTTTAAGAATATAAAAGAAAAAATTACTAAACTAGAATTTTAAAAAATTATATAATAATAGAGCGTAAAGCGCTCTAAATTAGATATTAAATAACTTACTAGTTACTATTTATAATAAATAATTTAAAACTGTACTACTTAGAAAAACTTTATAATAAAAGAGTAAAAAAATAATAAAATAATAAAAATTATATAATAATCTAATAAATATGCTTAATAGATTAATAACTTTACTAGCTTATTAAACTTCTAAACAGCTTAAGCGCGGCGTAAAATAATTTTATTAAAAATATTATTTATAATATTACTACTTAAGTTTTTATCTATTTTAATTATTTACTTAATAGTAGAGTATAATTTATTAAGTTTTATTATTTATAAAATTTATATTAGTAAAGATTAAAAGAAGCGGATTAAAAAAATTATACCTACTTATAAGTAAGCTCTTTTACCTTCTTACTATAAAGCGGCTTATAATAGGATAAAAAGCGCTTAGTAATCTCTTAAATATAACTAAAACTATAATAATAAGTATATAATTTTTCTAAATTATCTAGATTAAAATATTAGTATATATATTAGTTTACAGCTATATTTGCTTTTATACGCCTAGTAATAAAAGTCTTATATTTTAATATTATAATAACTTTTATTACTCTTACTAAATAGAGTACTACCTAAATAATAAAAATAAAATATAGGGCGCTTTAATTCTATAAACTATTAGTAATATTAATTTATATAAATACTATTTAATAGTTCTAAAACTCTTCTAATTTTAATATAAAAAATATATAATACTCTAAAAAACTATATATTAAAAAGCTTAAAATATTATTTATTAATATAATTTTTATTACTATAGCGTAATAAAGTATATAAAATAAATAATTTACTATTTTTATTTTTTTTAGATTTACTTTTAGATTCGCTCTTTACTATAAAGCGCAGCCTATTTTTTAAACCTAACTTAATAGAGCTTAAAAGAGCTAGATTAAAAAAGGCGCTAATAGTACCTTACGCCTAAAAAGGCTAAACTAGAAGAATAGGCTAAATAAATTTAGTAATTTTAAGAGCCTTTTAAATTTTTTATTAATATTAAGCTTCCCGTATAGTATTTATTTACTTATAAAATAATTAATAGACGGTAGTTATAGAGTATAATATAAATATAAAACTAAAAAAATTACTATATTTATTAAAAAGATTTTCTAGAGTTTTAGGGAGTAAATTATAAATAATAACTAAAATTATTTTAGTACTAAAACCTATCTAAAATAAACTTTTAAGTAAATTTTATTAAGCTTACAATAGTGTATAGATAATATTTTTTAAAAATTAAAGAATTTATAGAACTTCTAAATTAGAAGAAATAGGCGTATCTTTATTTATTAGAGATATAAAATAATTATTCAAAACTTATAGTAATTATATATTATTTTATAAAAAAAGCGGGTAAGCTTTTAAATATTATAGTATAAGAGCGTCTATTTAAGTTATAATAATTTTTATTTAAGACTAGATAGTATCTTAACTTTTTTAAGCTACTTATTATTAGTACTCCTTACGCTTTTTAATTTTTTTTTAATTACTTTTTTTTACAGAGCGTAATTATAAATTAAAAATTAATATTAAGTAATTTATTAAAAACTAAAAGACTAGACTCTATTAGCATTTTACTAATTTTAGTAAACTTATAATACTTAAAATACTATATACTCTTAATTATATTTAGATTTTAAACTATAGTAATATAAGAGGGATCGGAAAACTATTAAATAAAAATTTATAAAATTTTTAAAAAATAGAATTAGAGCTTAAAAATCTAGATAAATTCTAAAAAATAAAAATTAAAAAGAGTATTATAGCTTACTATAGTTATAGCAGTAGTAATATAAATAGTTAATTTATAATACTTATAATAGTTAAAGAGCTTAAAGAGCTGTTAAAGAGAAATAAAGTTAGATAAAAGAGCTTTAATACTAGACAGATAGTACAAGAGAGTATAAAAGTAATAAAAAAAATATAAAAAAAGTAAAAATTATTTTAAAAAAGTTAGTAGAGAGATTATATAAATACTTTTTACGCTATTAACGCTAGTATATCTACTATAATTAGTTTTTTACTTTAAAGCTCTATTACCTAGTAACGCTACCTGCTGAAACTTTACTTAAAAAAGCTCTTTTTAAAATTAATTCTACAGCTGCTATAAGCTTAAAAAAATTAATTTTAAATTATTTTAATAGTTAAGCTATTTTTACTAGCTTAACTAGAGAGTATATTATAGTAAAATACTTTAAAGCTTATATTACTAGCTTATAAAACTTTTTAAAATAAAGTATTTATTTCTCTTTTACGTATATATAATACGGCTTTTTAGCACTTTTTTTTATAAAACCGGTCCCTACTCTTTAATTTTAGAATCTAGTAATTTTTAACTCGTTTTTTCTCTATATATATTTATATAAAAGCGTAGTATTAGAAAAGTTAATAGTTATATATATATATTTATATACTAATTAAATAAATAGTGTGGTTATAGTGGCTCGGAATAAATAAAAGGGGTTTTAGAAAAGGAGAAGTAAATATATATCTTTATACTTAATCTATTAAAAAAGAATTAATAGTTATAATAAAAAGATTAAAGAGTTTATAAAAGAGTCTATAATAATGGTATATATATACTCCTCCTTTTTTAAAACTCCTTTTAGTTGCCCCGAGCTACTACAGCCACACTATTTATTTAATTAGTATATAAATATAAAAGTCTATAATTAATATTTATTTAAAATAGTTATAATTTATTAATACTAATAAAAAGCTATTATAGTTACTATATAAACCGTTTATAAAAATAAGTTAGTATTAAGTATATAATAAAAAAAAGTTTAAATAGTTAATCTAGAGTCGCGTAATATTATAGTAATAATTTTAAAAATAGAAATAATAAAGTATAATTTATCTTTTATATCCTACTATTATGGTACGGTATAATAATATTATTATTATAATATTAAGTATATAAGTATATTTTAGTCTTATAAATAAAAATAAAAGTATAAAGGTATATATATACTCCTCCTTTTTTAAATCCCCCTTTGGGTCGCCCTAAGCCACTACAGCTACACTTTTTATTAGATTAATATATAAATATAATAAAAATAAAAATACTATTAATTTAAATTAAAAACTTTATTTATACATTCTATACTATTCTTCTTAGTCGATATATTTTACTTTATTATTTAAATATACTTATTTAGTATTTATTATTAAGTTAAATTATAGTAGAATATTAGATTAAACTTAATAAATACTAAATTATACTTTTATTAATAGTTATTAACTAATTTAGTATAGTTTTATTTTTTTAAATTTTTTTTTAATAAAGCTACGCTTACGCTAGTAAATAAATTAAAATTATTTAGTATTAAATTAGAATTAAGTTAAAGTTGTACAGATAATAGGTTAGGGTTAAATTAAAATTATATAGACTAGAGGTTAGGATTAGGTTAAAATTATATAGACTATAGGCTAGGGTTAAATTAAAATTATATAGACTAGGGGTTAAGGTTAAATTAAAATTATACAGACCAGAGATTAGAGTTAAATTAAAATTATTAAAATTTTTTTTTAAAAAATTACTAAATTAAATATAGTATAAAACTTTAGTTTAGTTTATATACTTATAGAAATTAAATTATAATAATTATTAATTATAGTTTCTTATAATAGCGTATAGACTTTTAATACTTTTATAAAGGGATATATAATTTATTGTTAGGGTTTTTAGTATTTTCTATTATATCTCTATTTATACTATATATATTTTTTATATACTCTTTAATAAGCTCCTAAAGTACTAAAAAATTTAATAAATTATTAATTTTATTCTAAAAAGCCTTATTATCTTTTATTTCTATTATTATATTTTATAGTCTAGTTTACTCTTCCGTCTCTTAAAGAATTAAATTAGTAAAAATTATTATCTACTAGACTATTTAAGTAGAAAGTTAATACCTCTAATTACTAATAATATTTTTAGTAATGTAAAAAATACGCTTAATACTAACTTATATAATTAGTATAATAGGTACGTCTTTTATAAGTTAAGCTAGGTAAAAAAATATATTTTTATACGCCTACTACTAATCTAGTATATTAAAATTTTTAGTTATTTTTATATAAAAAGTACTTAAATAGATTTTTTTTTTATATTTAATTACTAGCCTCTTTAGCTTCTTCTATAAAAGACGCCTAGCTTAAAGTTAAAAAACTATTTAATAGAGTAGTAGGCTTTTAAAACTATTTACTACCTTATAGTTATTATATAAAGGGGTTTAATATTAGAATATAACTTATACGCCTATTATTATTATAGTAATTAAGGTAATTAAAAAATTATTTTTAATCGGTATATTTATAGTAGAGTTTTTATATATTATTTTAAACTAGTAGTTAGAGTTTTACTATAATAAATATTTATAATAATTATATTTTATATACTATAAGCTTTTATATTAGACTAAGAATAGTTATATAGTTAAATAAAAACCTTTACTCTATATCTATCTTTAAATAGTATTTACTTAACTTAGTATAATTATTTTTAGTTATAAATTATACTATTTTTAGCTACTTAATATTTTTTTTATATTTTAAGTTTTTATTATCTAACTTAACTGTTATCTTATCTAAAAAATTAAAGAGATAGTTATATATAAACTAAATATATTAGATTTAAAGTTTCTAGTTTTTACTAAAAAAACTTATAATATTTTTAAAATATTTTAGTATTTTAGTATGTAGTTTAAACTAGTACTATTTTATAAAAAATAGTCTAAGTTATTTAAGGTTATAAACGTTTATTTTAGTTATATTACTATTAGCTACCCTAATAGTTATATTAAGTATAATCTTTTATTTTAGTTATTTATTAATATATTTTTAAATTTCAAGTGCACGTGTATATATATTAAATATTAAATTTTATTATATTTTAATATTATAAATAATGGATAGTTATTTTGTATATAGTAGGTATTATTATATAGCGATAAAACGGTCGTAATATTATAATAATATATTAATAATAATATAGATAGCCCGGATCTAGTAATTACTTAGTATATAATAAATATATATAATAAAAGTGTACATACTTTATAAAGAGAGTTTAAAATAAATACCTATACTTTAATTTTTTAAATATATTATGTTTATAATATTTTTATATTTTTAACTATAAGTAATACTGCTAGCTTAAGATACTTAATAATATTTTAGATAATAAAATTAATATTATAAGCTAAATATAATATAGTATTCTCTTATAAGCGCTAAATAATACTTTTAAAAACTAGTTTTTTTTAAATAGCGTAAGTAAGCGTATTATTATTACTAGTATTATTATAAGTAATAGCTAGAAGGTATAGTTTAGTATTTATTTTTAATAATACTTATAGTATATTTATTATTATAAAAGTACTAGTATACCTTTTACGTATTAGAATAAAATTAAATAATTTTTCTTAAAGTCGCTAGTTATAATTAATATAATATACCTTAATAGTAAAAAAACTAAAGTAATTAGATAGAGACTATATATTTAATATTATTAAAATTTTAGTTATTTAGTTAAAATTATTAAAAAGATATACTTTAGCTTATTAAAACTAACTCTAGAATATTAGCCCGAATTTATAATAGCTAATTATTATAGCCTCTAGTTAAAAGAATTAAATAAAATACTAAAATAATAGCTGCTTAACTATTTAAAAAAACTAGTTATTATTAATTATAATTTATACAAGCTCCTTTTTAAGAGTTAGAGTAGAATATAATAAAACAAATATAAATATATTTTTATTCTAATATTATGAGGAGAGAGTAAAAGATATAGATTATTATTTATAAATAAACATTTATATACCTCTATAAGACAGGGTGCCTAAATAGTTTATAAAATATTTAGTCCTAATACCTTATTTAAATCTAGTAATTTTTATTAATAAATATTAAAAAATAAGGCTGCAGTTAAAGCAGAATATATATAAATAATTATTTATATAGTTAGCAGCTTTTTTAAATTAGTCTTATACCTAACTAAAGTAAGTATAAGAATTTTAGTATAGAGTAATATTTATAAAGTCTTTAGCCTACTTAGTTATATTTTACTACTTATTCTACGTAGATAATACGTTTTTTTTTAACTTAATATACGCGGCTAAAAATTTAACTAAATTAATTTTTTTTTAACAGCTCTATAGGCGATTATTTTAAATAGGTATTGTACTTCTAATAGTTAGCGGCTAAATTTAATTTTTAGTAATTTATAAAAGTATTTAGCTATAGTTATTAATACTAAATATAAAATATAGTACTTCTTAAGTTTTCTAATATTATAATTTTTTTATAATAGTAGGGGATTAGTAAAATACTAAATAAAACTCTAATTAAATACCTTATTCTTAGTATATAGTAGCTATATATTTTATTATATTATATTAATATAGATATAAGTACTAGTAGTAGCCCGTATATTAGTAATATTTTAAGTAACCTTATAGACTATTATTATTAGTTATAATAAATGCCGGCTAGCCTATATTTTATATACTATACTAAGACGGTTAGTACGTAGAGATAGTTAATATATACCCTAATATTAGTGTTTTACTAATAACTTAACGCTATAGCGCTTTATATGATAGCTTTTATTATAAAATTAAATTTTAAGATTTTTTTTAAATTAAATTTTTTTAGAATTAAATATTTTTCAGAATTATAGATAGTTTTTATATATTTATATTATATACTATTTTAGTTATTAATTATATATTTATATATTAATCGAATAAATAGTGTGGCTGTGGTAGCTTAGGGCGACTAAAAGGGGTTTTAAAAAAGGAGGAGTATGTGTATGCCTTTATTTAGTTATTAATATACTATATTATTTAGTATATTACTTTTATTATTAAAACTAAAGTTTTTTTTAATTTTAAAGCTTTATATATTTATACTTACTAAATACTTTTTAATTTCCTTATATTATTATTATATATTAATATTGTATAGAAAAATAAATTTAAGTAATAAAATAATTTTATTAATAAATTATTAATAGCGTTGTAATTTAATATTATAAATATTTAGTATATAATATTTATATATCAATCGAATAAATAGTGTAGCTATAGTGGCTTAAAGTAACTAAAAGGGGTTTTAAAAAAGGAGGAGTATGTGTATACCTTTATTAATTTAGTATATAATATACTATATATTTATTTTAGTTAATTATTAGATAATATTTAATAATTAAAACGTTCTAAAAATTAATTTTTATTTATATTTAAATAAAGTATATACTATTTTTAATACTTAAAATTATTTATTACCGTAAATATTAATTATTTTATATTTATTATTATAAATATTTTTATAAAATACTAATATATAATAATTAAAATAGGAGATTAAAAATTATTTAGTAAATATAAATATATAAAATTTTAAACTTAAAAATAAAACTCTAATTTTAATAATAAGAAGTAATATAATAATTAATATAATATAATAATAACTAAAATATTATATAATATAAATATATAAAACTATTTATAATTCTTAAAAACCTTATTTCTAGGGTTATTATTGTAATATTATACAACCCTAGACTAGCTGTTTAAACTTCTATTATATTACGTAATTAACTAACTCTTAATAAGCTTTTTACGTAGTAACTATAATAACTTTTTTACTAATACTAATAACTTATAACCTTTTTAATAGTAATTAAAATATTAAAATATAATATAATACTCCCCGTAAAATCTTTTAATTCTTTTATAATAATTACTAACTTCCCTAATAGTAAACTCTTATAACTATCTTACAGTACTATAGCGTACTCTTTTTTTACTACTATTACCTACTCTACTTTTATATATACGTATATTCCTACGCCTAAATAATTTTAACTACTTTAATAAGCTTTTTTTACTAGAGTTTTACTTCTTTTACTGCTCTAAAGAAGTTTTTTTTTTTTATTAAAATACTATTACTACGATTACTACTACCGCTGCCGCTACTACTGTTCTTTATTTTAAATAAAAAACTTTTACCCTTTTTATACTATTATACTATAAAGCCTACTATATTACTATATAATTAAAAGTAGACCTTAATATTCTTATAAGTATTATTAAGGCTAAGGATTACGTCTATTTTAAATAAAAAGAGACGTATTAGAATTAAATTAGAATTAAAAATATTAATTAAAAGATTTAGCCTATTAAATAGACTAGTCTACTATACTACGCAGAGATAGAAGTTAGAGTAGTTTTTAATATAATTTAGCTAGTTATTACTATTAGTAAAAGCCTATACCGTACGCTAGAGGTTACCTAGTAGTCTAATTATTAAATACTAAAACGCCGATATTATAGATATAATAAAAAGAAGATAGAAGGTCTTATTCTAATTATATTAAAAAGATTTTTAAACGTTATATAGTATTTATAGGAAGGAGAGAAAGCTACTATACTTACTATTTTAAACGTGCTATATACAGCCTATAGTTTTACTTAAAATAACAACCTATAAATACTCTATTATTATTTTATAGTTATTACCCCGCCGTATTATAACTACCGCCTAATAAGTTATTTATTAAGTTATTACTCTACTAGCTATAAAATTTAAAAAATCTTATATTTAATAGGCTTTAGATTATAGTACCTTTGTTTTTACTTACCTTTATATTAAGTAAGAACGTAGTATATATAAAATTAATACAACTCCTACGGATAAACGTAAAGAAATAATTCTTAAAAAATTTAATTTTAAAAAAATTTTATAATAAAGCTTTTAAATAGAGTTTTATAGCCTGAAGTTATTAGTAGTACACTAATATTAGGGTATATATTAATTATTTTAGTATAATAGTACTATTTAATAATCTTCGCCCCCCTTTTAGGTCGCTCCGAGCGACCACAGCCACACTTTTTATTTAATTAATATATAAATATAATAATCTTCGCTTATATATTATTATTAAAAAAACCCTTTTACGTCGTCGTAGGAGCGCTATTTTATTTACTTTTTTTAAAAAACTTTTTATTCTTTATCTATAGTTTTACTTATAACTTTTACTACTATTCTTTTATCTTATATTTATTACTAAGCCCTTTATAATACTTATTAATTTTTAAATTATTATTAACCTCCTCCTCGCACTTATTACTTTTATTACCTAAAATATATAGTTTATTAGTCTTAAAAGTTATATTATTATTACTAAAAAGCTTTTTAAAAGGTATTACCTTACGCTTTCTATAGTAATTAGTACGTATATATAATAAAATAATATAATAAATTTATTTCTAATTTTAGGCTATTACTATTACTAGCTATTTTAATATTATATTTTCTATAGAGGTATACTACTTATTCTTAGTCTGTTTACTTTTAAATATATTTAATTTTAGCTTTTTTAATGTCTCTAAATACGTATTTTATATAATCTTTTATAAGGCACTACCTGCTCTATATATATAAGTTATTATATAATTTTTAGTTTTCTTATTAGGCTTACTTATAGTAGTTTAATAAAGTTTCTTTAAGGCCTTTATATACCGTCTATTATTAACTTTTAATATAATATCTTTTTATATATATTTGTATATTAATCGAATAAAAAGTATGGCTGTGGTAATCTTTTTATTTTTTAAAAATACGTTTAAGTTTTATTTATAACTACTTAGCTATACTATATTTATATAAGACTGTAATAAATAGCTATAATAACTTACTATTCTTTTTATTATAAAACCTCTTTTCCTTAAGCTTTTTAAATTCTACTTTAACTACTTTTTCTTAGATATTTTATTTAATTACCTTAAACTTATTTAAAAGTTAGGATTTTACTAAATAATTTACTATAGTAGTTTTTTTTAGGGTCTTCTCTTTTATATTTTTTATATTTAATTAATCTCTTTATACTATAGCGTAAGTACTTAAACTTAGCTAGCGTTTAAATAGTACTTATAGATTTATTAAATAATTTTTTTATAAACTACCCATACTACGTATTTTAAGAATTTTAAGAATTTTATCTGCTTTATAAGTAAAACCCTATACTAATTAGAAAATACTATTATAAATAACTATATTAATTACTCTATTAAGCTTATTTTACTTATTACGCTTAAAATTTAGTAGAATCTTAATTTTATAAAGCGGCAGTAGTCTATCTATATAATTAAAAGTTTTTTATTTAATAGAATCTATAATACAGTATATTAATATAATAAAAATATATAATAACACGTAGATTAGGTATAAGATAGAGTAAAGTAAAGTAGTAAAAGTAAAAAATACTAATCTAATCTAAAAAGTAGTTTATATATAATTAGGTAGTAGTACTAGTAGTAGTCTATATACCATTAGCCTAATTATAGATATACTTAATTATTACTCTTACCTACTCTACTATTAACTTAACTACCTACTTCTTATTATTATATATAATTATAATAGTCTAATATATATTTAATTATTTATTCTACCTCTATAATATTGCGTACCTATCTAGCTTATAATAAAAACTTTATTTTTTTTAGTAAATAGTAGTTGAAGAAAGCTCTTAAAATTTTTAAAAAATTTAAAAAGATAACTACTAATAGTATAGGTGTAAAAGGTAAAAAATTTATTAGTACTACTAGTAGGGATACCCTAAAAAAAAATACTAATTTAAGCTAGAAAGTAAGTTATTATAGCTTTTAATAATAGTTAAATATTAATATTATATAGCTATTACCCTTTACGAGATTAAACGCTATTAGAAAAAAACTAGCCTATTAATTAAAAAAATATTTTTTATTTAACTAGTCCGTGAAATTACTACTACAGAATTTTTTAATAAAAATTATTAATTTTAATTTTTTATATTATAAACAATATAAAAAGACTCTAAAGCCTTCCTAGTTACATATTTTAAAAGTATAATAACTTATACTATATTATTTACTATATACTAACTATTATAAACTATAATATAAATTATATTTATACTAAGACGGTTACTATTTAGACTAAAGATTTACGTCTAGCGCTTAGGTACTTAGTAAAATATAATAGGAATTTTAGGTTTTTAACTTTTATAATTTAGTATAAAGTATAGTGTAGATAATAAAGGTACTATATTATAGTTTAAATATAATTATTTATTATATAAATTATAATATACTGTAATAATTAACTATAATATATACTCTAATTAAAAGACCCTAATCTAAACTTTATAATTTAACCCTAACCTATAGTTTATATAATTTTTATTTAATTTTAACCCCTAGTCTATATAATTCTAACCTAACCTTAACCTATACTAGCGTTAAAAAAAATATGTTAGAGGTATAGTTAGGTTAGAGTCTTACGTAAGCTAACTTAATTTTAATTTAACCCTAACCTTTTTACTAGCGTAGCTACGCTTATAGCGTAATATTTTTATTTTAAAAAAAATAACTATTAACTACTATAGGGGTTCCTGTAAAATAGCTCTATAATATTCTAAATATAATAATCGGAAATAGAAATAGTGTATAGTTATATATTAATATATTTTACTAAAGACGGTTTTAATAAGTTAAAATAGTAATATATAAGTAAGTATTATTTTTTAATTTAGTACGCAGTATCTATTTATAAAAAAAAAATATAATAGTAATAACCCTTCGCTATTACTAATATATTATATATATTTATATATTAATCGAATAAATAGTGTGGCTGTAGTAGCTTAGGATAACTAAAAAGGGTTTTAAAAAGGAAGAGTATATATATACCTTTATATAATATACTATAAAGTATTAATATATACCGGCGTCTCCGGTACTATATACGCGTATATATATATAAAATAATAAAAAAGTGTAATAAGTAGCCTACTACGCCAGGTACCTATATTAAATTTTTATTTTATAAATATTACTATATATACTATATTATAATATAGATAAATAACTCTATAAAAGTAATATTATAGGTAAATACGCCCTTACTTAGGTATAAGCGCTAAGATAAATATACCCGCACTAGTCTATATTAGCGTTTTAGTATATACCCTTACTTTATACCCTAGAGTACCTAGTTAACTCTTTATATATAAATTCTTATTAGATATTAATATTTAATATCTACTTTTAAGTCTTTATACTATAATTTACGTATCCCTCTACGTTTATAAATAAAATATTTATAAAATAATATTTTACGTAATAGACTATATAAGTACTAAATTTTAAAAATCTACGCCTTACTAATTATATAGTTATAGTAAACTAATTCTTTATACTATATAAAACGCCTATTAGTATAAAATTTTTTTTTACTGTATCCGGGAGAATAACTTTTTTAGCCTATACCTTTTTTAGACTAGTGTCTCGACGCTACACTTTACCTCTCTTCACATGATTAGTATAAATAAAATAGTAAAATCTTATATAAAAACTCTACCTAAATGGACTAGTAATAGCGCTGTCTAAAAACCGACTAGTAATAGTACTATTTAAAAATTAACTAGTAATAGCGTTACCTAAAAACTAACTAGTAATAGTACTACTAAAAAGTATAATACTTAAAAGTTAATCTAGTATACGCTAGCTAATAATACGTTATATAATTTATTAAATAAATTACTTCTACTATCGCCGCCGTAATTATTTAATATAATAAAAAAAATTACTTTTAAGTTTAAGGTTAGTAAGCTTTATAAAAATATAATTACTAAATTACTAAACGCTTTTTATAACCTTAGTAAATAGTTTATAATTAGCCCTTTTGTTAAAAAAAATTAAAGAGAACCTAATAATAAATACTAGTAAAAGACTCTTAAAAAATAATTACTAAAAAAGTAGTTTTAGCGTCTTCTACTCTATTTTACTAAATATTAATAATAATAATAATAAAGATCTTAACGTAATAACTATTATATATATATTTATATACTAATTAAATAAATAGTATGGCTGTAGTAGCTTAGGGTAACTAAAAGGAGTTTTAAAAAAGGAGAAGTATATATATGCCTTTATACTTAGTATTAAAAAAGTTAGGTAAAGCTAGATTAAAAAAGAAATAGTGCTACGCTAGCTACTAATATACTAGTATACTTAGCGCGCCCCCCCTAAAAAAATATTAAATTAAAAAAGTAAAAAAGTTTAGTAAAGATACTATATTTATTTATACAGGAGAGATATGTAGAGTATAGTAATTACTACTATTTATATATTTCTTCTCTATCTCTCTTATAGTTAATATAGTTAAAAATTTATTAAATAAAAAAATACTTACTAAGATATTATTTAAAATATTTTTTAAAGGTCTAGTTTCTATATAGTATAGTTCTCTTATTAAAACTAATAATAATAAAATACGTATCCTATTAATCTTAAGATATTTATAATTACTTAAGCTTTTCCTATAGTATGTTTTTACCTTATAAGTAATAAAAACACGACCCTAGTAGACGCTTACTAGTATAAGTATTTTATTTATTTAGTAGTAGCTGGCGAAGAAGTTAATTATAATAAAATTACAGCTATTTTTAATAATAGGTGCTAGTCTAAGTTAAACGAGTTAATTAGATTATTAATAAAGGAAGTAGTTAAAGTTATAAATATTAGGTTAGCAGTATTAACGGCAGTTTTAATAAGTATATATAAAAATATAATAAAAATAAAAAAAATAAAGAAATATAATATATAGTTATAGTAGAGTTAATAGGCAAAATAAGTATTTTATAGATACGGCAGGTACTCCTTAGTATAAAAGATATAGTAGAGGCGAAGGTAAAGACGGTAATAATAGTAGAGGTAATAGTAAAGATAATAGTAATAGTAAAAATAGAGGCGGAGGTAATAATAGTAATAGTAAAAATATTTTAGGAATAATTAATATTTAAAAGTATTAGGGGGGCCTATATATAATGTGTGTGTTTAATATATAGACTAAGTAGGCAGGTAAGCGTACTTAGTGTCGTAGTAATAGTTATAGGTAAAGAAGGAGATATAATTATAAATAAATATTAATTATTATTAAATACTATACTACCTGTATATGTGTGGGCGGAGTAAAAAGTAATAAAAATAAATATAACCTCTATTTTATATAAAAATAAAGTTAAAAAAGTAACTAATAGGTTATAATAGTAGTTATCGGTCTAACTATTACTAGTTAACTTATAATAGATTAGCGATTATAGTATAGCTTTATAGTTAATTATAAAATATTTAATAAGTAAGCAAAGGCCATAAAAGGTAATATTTTATTATTTATTAGAATAGCTATTATAACTAATAAAAAGCACTCTAAAGAAAAATTTAAGTATAAATATTTTATTCTAGCGCGCACTCTACCGAATAGATAATTTATAAATAAGTATATTATTACTACTCTCTCTTCTACTAATAACTTTTAAGTAAGTATTATAAAATACTTAAAAAATTAGTTTACTACTATTTTAAAATATTTTTACTACTAGAGTACGTTACGTAGGAACTTAAATATAATTAAATAAATAATTAAACTTATACAATAGTTAAAAGTAAAAACGTAAAAACTATAATATATTACTAAAATAAATATAGTATAACTAGAGCTATAAATTTAGTAATAAAAATAAAATCTTAATAATACCTTCTAATTAGTTACTTATATTTATTAAAAGTATAATAATGTAAAAAATAATACGCGTATCTTATAAAAAAACTAAATATTAAATAGTAGCGTTAACTAACCACTAATAAGACTCTTAGTAAGGTAATCTAATATAGTAATAAATATAAGTAATACTCTATTATAGTAATTTAAAAAGCGCGTAAACTATAAAATAAATTTAAATATTTAAAATTATTAGTAAAAGCTTCCCGTAGTATTATAGTAAATAATAAATTTTTTAAAAAAGATAAAAAGTATAATAAAAATAATAAAAATTAAAAGTAAAAAATATTACTATATAAGTTACTATAAAATTTTACGTTCTTAACCCTATTTAATAATAATAGTAATAATATATAAAAATATATATATACTCCTCCTTTTTTAAAACCCCTTTTAGTCGTCCTAAGCTACTACAGCTACACTATTTATTTAATTAATATATAAATATAAATAATAATAATAACTCTACTAACTCTAATAGCGTTTCTTATTATAGTAATATAAAATTAATATTATTTAATAAAATCTATTTTATATTTTATAAGAATTAATAGTAACGTAGTAGTATACTAGTATAGGCTTAATTATAATAGCCGAGTCTAATAGGTTATAATAGTACTTATTAATAGGTTTTTTATAATAAGAAAGAGACTTTTTTATTTCTTTTTAGCACTAATTACCTATTTTTTTTTCTAAATTATTATATTTTATATCTGAACTATTATATATTATTTTTACCTATACTTATAGGTATTTTATAACGTTCTTTTTTTTTACTTTTTTATATATTATTATTATATTTATTATATTTGCCTATTATATTTACTATCTTATATATAGCTCTTATACGTTCTCTTCTTACTTTTAGGGCTAGTTTTTAAAATATTATTACTAGTACCCTCTTTACTAAGTCTCTTGCGTTTTATAATTATTTTATTACTAGATTTATAGTTATATACTATACTACTTTATTTTTAAACTTAGCGTACTTAGGGTTATTCTAATTATTTAGTATAACTAAGAGCTATTACTTTTACTTTTAAATATAGTTTAGGTTACTATTAGTAATATAGCCTATTATATAGATTAATAATAATTACTATTACTATAGCTATAGTGTCGTAGAAAGATACTTTAGAGTTTACGTTATTAGCTTATAAAGCTCTTTAAAATAGAGAATTTATTCTCTTTTACGTATATATATTACAACTCTTTAGTACTTTCTTTTAAAAAAATAGTTCTAACTCTTTAATTTTAAAATTTAGTAATTTTTAGCTTATTTTTTTTTTGTTATAAGCCTAGTATTTTAGGAGTAAAGAAAAATTTTTTCTATATGTTTAATTATTAGAAATCTTATTTTCTAAAGCTTTAATTAATTTTTTAATTTTTTATTTAAAAGCTCTTAGTTCTGTAGACCTAGTAAGTATTATTTTATTTATATACTAATAATAATTTATACCTTTAGCTATTAAACGCTTAGTAAGTCTTATAACTAATAATTTTTTAAGTATTATAATAACTAAAACTATTTTATTCTTCTTAATAAATAATATCTGTCTTACCGATTTAGCGAGCTAGCTAACTTAGTATATATAGTTTAAAATATAGTATATAGTTTACTATATTTAGATTTTTATTAATCCTAACCTTAAAAGCGTTAATAATTTTAATATTTTTTTTTAAATACTAAAGCTTCTACGTATTATAGAAATATCTAAAACTAATATTATAAAAATTTACTATAACTATACTACTAAGATAACTATATACTAAGTCTACTTAACTAATTATACTACTAAAATAAACTAAGTAATAAATATTTAAAACTAAATTAGTATAATAGTGGCCTTAAAGCTTATAAGCGCTGTTTAAATATACTATACTATTAAGGGGGATATTTTAACTTACTTAATTATTTATTTTTTTAAATAAAAGCTGTTAACTATTAATACGGTACCTAAGAATATTATATAATAATAATACTATACTTATTTAAAAAAAGTAAAATACGGAAGGATAGCTTTTAAATTATAATATTATAAAGTAAAAGCTCTTTATATAAAAATAGAGGTATATAAACTTAATAATATTTAGAATAAGTTAGCTATTACTGATTTTTTTACTACTATTAGTAAGAAATTAGTATTTAACTAAGTAAAGTAGATATATATAACCTAAGTCTAAAAATTAATATTTAAAAGTAAAAAACTCTCCCTAATAGAAGTAGAAAAGATCTTTTAAATAGTATTATAAAATAAAACTACTAAAATAACTACTAAGAGCGTTAGAATTTTTATAATACTTAGTAAATAGAGCCTATTTTGCTAATTAAATAACTTATAGCTAAAAAATAAAAGTAAATTATACTAATACTTTTATAAACTTAAAAGGTACTATTAAAAATCTACTAAATACTATTATTTATAGCTAGTATTAATAGGTACTTATACTAGTTAGACTACGCTACTTTTTAAAAAGAATAAAAAAAAACTTCTTAAGCACTTTAAATTTAATAAATTTATAGCTTTTTGTAATATACTTAAGTAAAAGAAATAGTTTAAAAAAATATTTTATAGGGTAAGAGGTCTAATAAACTAAAATTTCTTAGCTTTTTAGTATATATAGTTATTAATCCTTTACTTATTACGAGTAGTAAATTAAAATAAAATATTAATATATATTTTATATAAAATTATAATACTTATATACTTTTTAAAAATATTATTTTTAATAATAGCACTATTTTATATTTAGTAAATAATAAATTACTACTTATTTTAAAATCTTTTAAAAAAAACTAATAGTATCTATACTATTAAAACTAAAATATAAACTTTTATAATCTCTAGTTTAAGAACCTAAGTTATTAAAAATACTTTAAATAGTTTAAATAGAAATTCTATAAAACATTTTATATTAAAAAATATAATTATTATAGAAGAATCTTACCTAAATATAGTATTTAAAGCTCGCCTATATAATAAAAAGCTTTAGTATTTAGATTTAGTTAATATACTACGTATAAAATTTTTAAAATAAAGTTTTATACTTATAATACTTATTTATAAGTATAATTTTATAGTTATTAAATATCGAAAAGTAAAAGTACGCCTAGACCTCGATCCAGGAGTACAAACGCAGTGAGGGAACTCTATTAGGTGCTAAACCGTGTACGCAATGATCAAAAGCTGACTATTTATTAAATATAAGTTTTTAATCTTCTATCTTTTAGTTTAGAGCGTAATACTAGCCTATTAAAAGCTTTATTCTTAATTAATATATTCGTATATTAATACTAATAATATATAGTACTAGAAAGTAAAATATTTAAATTAAAAAGCTTTATATACTCTAGTTTAAAAAGTATAAAATATTTATATTTTAGGTACTAAACGTATATATTATAAATAATATTCTCTTATATACACGGCTTAGGTAATTTTTTAAAAAAAAAATTACTATAACTATACTAGCGTATTTTATAAAATTTTTTTAATATACCTAAAAGAAAGCTTAGAAAGTAGTAGATATTACTAGTTAAAAATAATTATAGTAGAAAAATTTATATATAAAGTTTATAGGTAAAGTTACTTTTAAAACTTATAAAAATATTTTTATACTTTACTATATAGGTATATATTTAGTATAAACTTAAGATTATAAAAATCTTTTAAAATAATAATATTATTACTTATTTATAACATGGAAAATCGCGTTTTAAAAAATAAATAAAAAAGCTTAGTATAAGTATTAAAATACTATTTTTTTATATATATAAGCTAAACAGTAGCGCTAAACACGCTAGTTAAAAAATTATTAATAAAACTATTATTATAAGACTTAGTATAAACTTACTAAAAAAGCTTTAGCTAAAAATTATAAAAGTAGTTATAGCGCTTTATAATATTAGCTTAATAACTTTTAAAAATATATAATTTATAAATAAAATCTTTTATAGCTAGTTTAAATGGTATTACTATTACTATAAACCTAAACTTATAAAGTACTAAATAATAGATTTACGCCTAGATTAAAGTAATAGATATATATATAGTTATTATATATATTCTTTAAATAGAGATTACGCAGCTAAGCGTTATAAGTATAAATTTAAAATAAATCTACGTATTTATATTAGATATTTAGTTAGTTATATAGCTTTTAATATTTATAAAATATAAATATACTTACTTAACTAGGTTATTATAACGCGTAATATTACGTTTAATAAATTTTTTTTATAAAAAAACTAAAAATTAGCCTATTTTATAAAAAGAGGCTATAAAGCTTATAAATATTTTATATACTATTAAGGTTATAGATATAGGTAAAGTATTTAATAAAATTCTTAATACGTAAGCCTATAACTCTAATAAACTAAAAATTAATAAAAATATTATATAATCTAAATAGTAGTTTAGGGGTACTATAGTATAGGTCTTATTTTATTTTTTTAGCTAGTTAGGTAAGTAAAACTTTATATAAGCAGTATATACGTAAGCTATTAGTATAATTAGCTAATAGTTATAAATCTATATATTATATAATATAAATATTAGTCTAATCTCTCTTTAGCCTACTTTAGAGCCTAAAAAATTTAGAAATATAAATTTTAAAAGAGATAAATACTTTAGTATTTTTTATAAAGTGCACTTTAGTAGAGAAGTAGAATAGTTTAGAGTAAAAAGTCTATAAAATTCTTAGATAGTAAGTAAAAGCTTATCTAATACTATTACTTAAATTAGTAATATAAAACTTCTTTTATTAAATAAAATAATTACTGTAGTATCTATACTTATAAAATATAATAATTTATAAAGAACTATAGCCTAACTACTTAATAAAGCTAAAAGTAATATAGGTTAAATTTTAAAAATCCTAAAAAATTAAGAAACAGGGATAAAAACTTTCTTAATATTTATATATTATTAAACTTTAGTCTAGAAAGTAAGTTATTATATAATATAAAATTTTAAATACTTTACTTAATAGGGTAAATAGCTCTCTCTAGTATAACTTTATAAATATATTTATTATTATTATAAATCTTATATAGGAAGAGTATAACAAGTTTATAACTATTAATATAATAGTTTAAGCTACTATATGGGATAGGGCCTTAAGAAAAATAATATTTTAAAATAAAACTTATATATACTATAATAAGTTTTTAAAAAAACTAGTAATATAGAAAGTAATTTTTTTATATTTACTTAACTTGCTCTTTTACTAGACTATATATAAAGAATAGACTATACTTCTTAAAAAGTAAACTTAATAAGTAATTACGCGCTTTAATAGTACTAAATATCTATTTTTACTTAAATAAGTATTTACTTATAAGTTTAATTAGGATAGTTACTTTATAAAGTATAAAACTTACTTAATTATTAAAAGCAATCTCTAGTTAAAAGATACGCTTTTATTAATATATATTATAATACTTATAGTATACTTTTTTTATATAGCTATAGTAATTATAATAAAGTTTAATTTAAAGATTTTATAGCTTAATATAATTAATACGTTTCTTAATATACTAATTAACTCTTTAAATTTAGTATAGTATAAACTACTTAATAGCTATAAATAAAAAGGTAGTTATATAAAACTTAACTAAGCCTTATATAGCCTCTAGGACTTACCTATACTATAATATAAAAAATTTTCTAGTATTTTAGCTAAGCTTAGTCTTATCTATTTAAAAAAAAAGTTTTACTTATTCTTTAATATAGATTATAAGATCTTTATACTTTTTTATATAAATAAGATTCTACTTTTATATTATAAAATTTATTAATAAGAAACTTTTAAACTACGCGATAAGTTTTTAAAAATATATAAAATTAAAGTACGTAGAGCTGTAGAATAGTATTTTAAAATATAGGTAATTAAAAATTAAAAAAATTAAATAATTATACTAATCTATAATTTATATATTAAAAAGATTGTAAAAAAATTTAAAATAGCTAATTTAATACTGTTTTTAGTAACGCCTTTACTATTAAAAGAACTAGTTAAAAATAAAAGAGAAGTAATAAAAATTAAAATTAAGATATATTAAAAGCGTATTAAATCTATATTTTATATTACTATTATAATATAACTAGATATAGTATTTACTATTTTAAAACTTTTTTATTTTTTAACTAATTTAAATAAAGAGTACTTTACTACAGTAGAACGCGTAATTATAATATTTTATAAATTACGCTTTTAAGTAATCTAATATAGTATATATAAAGGCCTAAAACTTATAATTTATTTAAATGCTTTATTTATAAATAATCTAAAAAATAGATAATTATTATATAGCTATATTATTATATTATTTAAGGGTATAATTATTTAGAAAGCTATAAGATAGGCTATTATTATAATAATAACTACTAAAGTAGAGCTCCTCGCACTTAAATATATAAATAAAAACATAATAGCTCTAAAGCACTTTTTTAAAAAACTTATTTTAGATTTTAAAACTATATAGCGTATATTATATAATAATTAATAAATAATTAGGCTAGTTATAAGTAAAAATAAGTATATAACTACCTATTTAGGCTATATAAATATATAAAATATATAGCTACGCTAGGAGTATTTAAAAGAAGGTTTTAAAATTAAATACATTTAGATAAGTAATATACTAGCTAATAGATTATTAAAAGCTCTTATAGCTTAGTAATTTTAAAGATTTAAAAAGTAACTAAATTTTAAAAATATAAAAGAAAAAATTACTAAACTAGAATTTTAAAAAATTATATAATAATAAAATATAAAGCACTTTAAATTAAATACCAAATAGCTTATTAGCATGAAGGCATACACATACTTCTCCTTTTTTAAAACCCCTTTTAGTCGCCCTAAGCCACCACAGGCACACTATTTGTTCGATTAGTATACAAAACATATAGCTTATTAGTTATTAATTATAATAAATAATTTAAAACTATATTACTTAAAAAAACTCTATAATAAAAAAACTCTATAATAAAAAAGCAGAAAAAATAATAAAATAATAAAAATTATATAATAACTTTAATAGAAAAGCTTAATAGATTAATAACTTTACTAGCTTACTAAATTTTTAAATAGCTTAAGTACAGCGTAAAGTAATTTTATTAAAAATATTATTTATAAAATTACTACTTAAGTTTTTATTTATTTTAATTATCTGCCTAAAAGCGGTTTATAATTTATTAAGTTTTATTATCTATAAGGTCTACGTTAGCAAAAATTAAAAAAAGCGGATTTAAAAATTATATTTATTTATAAGTAAGCTCTTTCACCTTCTTACTATAGAGCAGCTTATAATAAAATAAAAAGTATATAGTAAATTTTTAGATACGACTAAAACTATAATAGTAAATATATAATTTTTTTAAATTAACTAATTTAAAATATTAGTATATATATTAGTTTAGAGCTATATATACTCTTATACGTCTAGTAATATAAGCCTTACTTTTTAGTATTATAATAACTTCTATTACTTTTACTAAACAAAGTACTATCTAAATAATAAAAGTAAAATATAGGGCGCTTTAATTTTATAAACTATTAGTAATATTAAACTGTATAAATACTATCTAATAGTTCTAAAACTTTTTTAATTTTAATATAAAAGAATAAATAGAACTTTAAAAAATTATAAACTAAAAGGCTTAAAATATTTTTTATTAATATTATTTTTGTTACTACGGCGCGATAGAGTTTATAAAATAAATAGTTTACTATTTTTATTTTATGTAGTATTCTAAGATTTACTTTTATTTACTATAGAGTATAGTCTATTTCTTAAATCTAACTTAGTAGAGCTTAAAAAAGCTAAATTAAAAAGGGTACTAATAGTACTCTACGCCTAAAAAGACTAGACTAGAGGAATAAGTTAAATAAAATTAATAACTTTTAGAGTCTAATTAATTTTTTATTAGTATTAAGCTTTTTATAAAAATATTATATACTTTTAGGCTAGCTCTTAAATAGCTATTTAAAGGTGTAATATAAATATTAGATTAAAAAGATTATTAAAATTACTAGGCAGTAAATTAGGGAGATTATTACTTAAAGTTTAAAAGGGTTATAAAGTTTTTTAAACTAAAAGAGCGTATACTTTATTTATTAAAAATAAAAAATAATTTTCGTGAGCTTATAATAGTAAAAAGAAAAACTTTTTTAAAAATTAAAAAATCTGTAAAACTTTTTAATTAAAAAAAAACATTTTTATTTATTAAAGACGTAGAATAATTGTTTCAACTTTATAGTAATAGTATATTATTTTATAAAAAAAGTAAGTAATTTTTTAAATATTATAATGCGGGAGCTTTTATTTAAATTATAAAAATTTTTATTTAAGACTAAATAGCGCTTTAACTTTACTAAACTACCTATTATTAGAGCTTCTGACGCTTTTTATTTTTTATTTTTTTATTTACTTTTTTTTACGGAGCGTAATTATATACTAAAAAATAGTAGTAAGTAAAATACTAAAAGCTAAAAGACTAGACTCTATTAGCTTTTTACTAATCTTAGTATATTTAAAATATTTTAACTACTAATTACGCTTAGTTAAATTTGGATAGTTAAATTTATTTTTATATAAAAAATCTTTTATCGTATCTTTAAACTATTAAGTAAAGATTAGTAGAATTTTTAAAAAAAGGAATTAGAAATTAGAAATCTAAATAAACTCTAAAAAGTAGAAATTAAAAAAAGTATTATAATTTACTATAGTTATAGCGGTAGTAAATCGGGCTTAATTATAATAGCCGGGTCTAATAGGGTATAATAGCACTTATTAATAGGTTTTTTATAATAAGAAAAAGACTTTTTTATTTTTTTTTAGTACTATCTACCTATTTTTTTTATACTTAAACTATTATATATTATCTTATCTATACTTATAGATATTTTATAATACTTCTCTCCCTTTCTTTTATATATTATCGCTACGTTTATTTATTATATTTATCTATTATATATTAGTTACGTTTATTTTATCTATAAGACTACTATTTTCTATAGTTACTTTAATAAAATTATTACGTACTATAATTACGGTAGCTACGCTACCTTATATTTTAATATTTTTTTAATATTTTTTTACTAATCTAGATTTCCCTAATTACTTAGTAGCTCTTAAAATTTAGCTTTTTACTTACCTACGCGTACTAGGTTCTTACCTATATTTTATAGCGCTAAGCTTACGCTATTAGTAATACCGTAATATATACTACTAGTAATTAATAAAAAGGCTACTTACAGACAACGTATAAGTAGTTATATTTTTAAATTATAATACTTAGAGCGTATTAGCTAGTAATAAAAATAGTTTAGTCTATAAGGAGTCTAAAGTTATAGATAGTATATCTTAATTTTATATAAATTATACTATTAAGCTAATTAAGAATATTTAGTGCCTTTATATTAGTATAGTATATAAAAATATACAGTCTACTAATTTAAGATTACTTTATATTTACTATATTTACTATTATTATAGGGTGTTACGAGGAGCTATAGTCTTATAGATAACTTATTTTTTTATATTTTCTTATATTATTACTATAGCTAGTTTAGAAATACTAGTATATATTAATACTTTATAGTATACTAGTAATAGCGTAAACTATTACTATTATATTTTTTGTCTTTATAAAAAATATCTAGTACTAGATTAGAAGAGGTTATACGTTAACTTATTATAGATAATTAAGTAGGTAACGCTATTTCGACTTATTATAACTAAGTATAATAAATATATTTTTAGTATACGCGTTATATAACTATATACTACGTTTTTATTATTATACTAAAAATATTATAGAGCTGTTTTATAGGACTTATAGAAGTATTATACTAGTTATTTCTTTTAAAATATAGGTACTACGCTAAAAGCGTAGATTTATTTAAAAAAAAAAGCGGTAGTAATATAAATAATTAACTTATAATACTTATAATAGTTAGGGAGCTTAAGAAGCTATTAAAAGAAATAAAATTAAATAAAAAAGCTTAAATATAATACAGATAGTATAAAAAAATATAAAAAAAATAATAATAAGTAAAAAAAGAATAAGGATTACTTTAAAAAAAATTAGTAGAGAGAATATATAAATATTATTTATATTATTAAACGCTAGCGTCCCTACTATAATTAGTTTCTTACCGTAGCGTATACTAAGTCGATACTACTCCTACAAATAAACGTAAAGAAATAATTAGTTTTTTACTTTAAAGCTTTATTACTTAGTAATACTATTTACTAAAAATCTACTTAATAAAGCTTTTTTTAAAATTAATTCTATAGCTATTATAAGTTTAAAAAAATTAATTTTTATTTGCTTAAATAGTTAAGCTATTTTTATTAGTTTAACTAGGGGGTATATTATAAAAAGATACTTTAGAGTTTATATTACTAGTTTATAAAACTTTTTAGAATAGAGAATTTTTTTTATATATATATATATATATTACAGCTCTTTAGCGCTTTTTTTTAAAAAGAGTAGTCCTAACTCTTTAATTTTAGAATTTAGTAATTTTTAGCTCGTTTTTCCTCTATATATAGCTATAGCTATATAGGTATAGTATATACTTACTTATTTCTTTTATAAAGACTATTCCTTCTATAAAGGCATAGTCTAGAAGAATTACTTTTACTATTTATTTTATACTACTTAATTATTTATTTAATTTAAGACTTACCGCGCTGTTTTAGAGCGTTTTAAAAATTTTTAATAAAAGGATCTTTATTTTTTTTTAATACGTAGATATACTTAGTAGAATACTAAGTATTTTACTTATTACTTTTATAAGGTTGTTCGGCTATATTATAATATAATATTTATAATAATATTTATAAAAAAATCTAATATAGCTGCCTAGCGTAGTAGGCTACTTTATTATACTTTTTATATTTTATATATATATAGTAGCGGGGGGCGCTAGTATATATTAATATTTATAGTATACTATAAATATAATAGCTTTTCTTTATTTTTATAAATAGGCGTCCGGTACTAGATTAAAAAAGATTATATATTAACTTATTATAAGTAACGCTATTTTAACTTATTATAACTAAGTATAGCGTCTTTAGTATACGCGTTAATATATAACTATATACTACGTTTTTTATTATTATATTTAAAATATTATAAAACTGTTTTGCAGGAATCCCTATAATAGCTAATAGTTATTTTTTTTAAAAAATATAGGTATTACGCTAAAAGCGTAGCTTTATGTAAAAAAAAAAAAAAGTATACTAGTATTCGTAATTAATACTATTACTTCGAAAAAAGAGTGTTATTTAAAAAATAAATAAACGTATATTAATAAGTTTAGTAGCACCGCTAATAAGAATTTTAATATATAAATTAAAAATATAAAAATATAGTTTTAGTAATTATATAAACTCTTTTAAAATAAATAGTCTAAAATTAAGTACTTCTATTAACTATATAAAGATTATATATTTATTTATATTTATAATTATACTATTATAATATTAGATAACTTATATTAGAGTATACAAGATCTATATAATAATTTATAAAAAATATTTAGTTTAATTAATTAATAATTTACTATACTTACAGAATTTAACTTTAGTAAGTTATAGTAATATAATAATAAACTTTTTAATAAATAGTTAGCGCGTTTTAACTATAAAGTAATATATATATATCTAAAACCCGTATTAATAAAATTTAAAGCTATAATTAATTTTAATTTATATTTAAAAGCCGCCGCGATAAGTGCAACTCTAGTAAATAAAATTTAGATATAATTTATTTAGTAACTATTCTAATATAAAACATTTAAAAATATTACTTATAGAAAGCCTAAAAAAATAGTAAAAATAATAAAAATAATAAAAAGTCTACGCAGGCTAGTACTCTTATTAGTAAAAAACCTAACTTTAATAATAGATATAATTTTATCTCTAACCTAAATTACTACTAATTAAGAAAGTTCCGTATAGTTTAAGCTAAAAAAGTATATATTTATTATTTAAGACCTAGTTATTTACCTAAAACTAACTTAACTTTTATAAAAAGGGTTTTATAGCCCTAGTACCTGCTAAATAGCTTTAAATAATAAATACTTAAAATACTAATACTAATAACGCCTATAATAGTAATTATAATACTAAGTGTTAAAAAGAAGTATAGTTTTTAAAAATAATCGCTTTTAGAGACCCTTATCTATATATAAAAAAAAATTTTTTAATACCTTTTAGTATTACCTTATAGTAGAGTAAACTTTTTTAATATATTAAGTATAAAGGTATACGTATACTCCTCCTTTTTTAAAATTCCTTTTAGTCGCCTTAAGCTACTACAGCTACACTATTTGTTCGATTAATATATAAATATATAATATAAATATATATAGTAGAGTAATATACGCCGGTAAATTAATTAAGTTTATAATTATTTCTCGACTTATTAAGCAATATTTACTATATAGCTTATAGGTTATAAGAAAAATAACTTACTACTAACGCAGTATGTAGTATAATAAATTATTTACTTAATTATAATAAAAATTTACTAAATAAGCTACCTTATAGTGTCTAGATAAAACTAAAAGTATAAGTTAATATACTTAATAAAATATTAGTTACTATACACGTGCTTTTAAATAGTAGTTAGATTAAATAGGTTATTAGTACTAATTTTATATATACTTATAAGCTCTAGATAGTTACAGCGTAAAATCCTATTATTTTATAACTTACTAATAGTAATATTATAAGTAAGATAATATAAATAGCTAAGGTATATATAGTAATTAAAGGATATATTAATTAAAGCTAGGACTAAGTTATAGATATTATTAACTATAATATAATAATTATATAATTATATTTTAAAACTTATAACTCTTTATATAAGTAAAGTAAAAGAATAATAGTATTTAAGTTAAACTATTATTATAGTAACTATCTAGACTAGTCCCTATCTATTAGAATAATATATAACTAATATAATAATAGTTACACTAAAATAATTAAACTAAAAAAAAAAATAGTATTAATATAATAATTATTTTAACTAAAACTACTATAACGATAGCTTATTATAACTTAGACTCTATTATCTAAATAATATTAAAAGACTAAATATATCTTAAAATAAGTAATAATATAGATAGCGTAGATACTATTTAATATATTTATATAATTTTTATAAAAAGTAAATATAATACTACCGTAGTTAGTTAAGTTAACTTTAATAAGTTTTATTTAAAATTAGACAGACCGCTACCTATAATTAATAAAATTAAATAAAAATTACTAAAATAATTTTATTATATTACTAACCTTTAAAATTTTAAAGAAATAGTTAAACTACTACTTTAATAACTTAGTGTCGACTATAAAATATACTTAAAAAAGGATAGTTAGCTAATAGTATAACACTACTTTAGTATATTACGTAAAAAAGCTAAAACTATTAAAATCTACGTCTAGACTAAGATAGTAAAGGGTTATATACGTAAAAGTAACTTACTATTCGCTACTTTATTATTAGTTATTAAAAAACCTAGAGATAGTATTTATATATACGTTAATTATTATTATTTTAATAAAATTATAATTAAAAATCGTAATACTATACTAAAACTAAAGAAAATACTCGCCCGTATAAATAAAGCGCGTATTTTTTTTAAATTTAATATTATTACGGCCTTGAATAAAATTAGGATTAAAAAAATAATATATACAAAATAGCCTTTTTTATACGGTTTAGTCTATATAAATACGTAATTATATCCTTTAAACTATCCAATACTCTAAATACTTTTTAATAATATATTAATTAACTACTACACAAGTACTTAGATAATTTTTATTTACCTTACTCTAATAACGTTATTATCTTTACTAAAAATAAAAAAGACTATAAATAATATTATTTAAAAGTACTATATAGACCCCGTAAAGCTCGTTTATATTTTAATATTAAAAAGAATAAATTTTTAGTATAATATATTAGCTATTTAGGTATAATACTCTCTATAAATAGTCTAAAAATAGATTCTACTAAGATTAGAGCTGTTATAGAATAAAAATAACTTCAAATAGTTAAAAATATTTAGTTGTTTATTAGCTTTATAAATTTTTATTAATAATTTATATACTACTTTTCTTAGATTATAAGACTACTAATAAAATTAATATTCGACGCTATAGATAAGGTTATACTAATACCTACTATTAAAAAAGTCTTTATATAGCTTAAACGTGTTATTATTAATATTTTAATACTTACTTACTTTAACTTTAATATATATATAATTATAAATACTAATACGTCTAATTAGGTTATTACTAGTATACTTACTTAGTATAAAAATAATATTCTATAGCCTATTACTTTCTTCTTAATAAAAATAAAACTAATAAAGCTTAACTACCCTATTTATAATAAAAAGCTTATAGTAATTATTTATACCTTTAAAGAGTAGCGACTTAAGCTTACTAGTATGCTTAATCCTATAGAGGTATTCTCTAATTATAAAGCTTTAGAGTACTTTATAATAACTAAATAGTTAAATCGCTAATAAGCCTAATAGGTTAAGTTCTTATTAGAATTTAACTTTATATATTTATATTTATATATTAATTAAATAAAAAGTGTAACTGTGATGGCTTAGGGCGACCTAAAAGGAGGTTCGAAAAAAGAGGAGTGTGTGTATACCTTTATTATAAACTTTATAATTAAATATAAGTCTATTAAGAAAGGTATAAAGCCTAATATATTAAAATAATAAACTAAAAATATTTCTATAAACGTACTTAATAAATAAATATAATATTAATAGTGGATACTATTATCTTTTAAATAATTTAACCTACCCGCGTATATTACGTATAATAGTAGCTCTTAATATACTATATACATAGCTAAAATTTTAATAGATATAATAGAGTTAGATACAATAAGCTTATTATAATAAGTCTATAAAATTAGTAAGAAGCTATTTATTTCTAATAGTTAGGATAAAAACACTACTTTAAAATTTTATAATAGTTATAAAAACGCTAATAGCCTAAATCTACTAAGACTATTTAAAATAATTAGTCCCTATAATAACATTATTAAAGCTATAATTAATATTATAAAACGTAGTATATATTATATACCCTACTAGCTCTATTATAATCTTAGTATTTATATTAAACTATAAAATTATTATTTAGATAATTACCTATTATGTATTATATTTGTATATTAATCGAACAAATAGTGTGGCTGTGGTGGCTCGGGGCGACTAAAAGGGGTTATATTATATATTAATAACAAGGTCTTTGTACCCTATAATAATAAACTTTAAATATACTTTATATAACTATATTATAATAACTATATTACTAAATATAATAGTAAGTATAAAATATACGTATAACTATTATAATATTACTACTAGTTATACTATATAAATAGTATTACCTATTACGTATATAACTACTTTACTTATTCTAAAATAAAATTAAAATATAAGAGTAGGTATAGCCTACTATACCTACTATTTATACTATATACTTACTAGACTAGCGTATTTATTAACTTTATTATACTATTACCTAAAAGTTATTATAATAGTTATAACTATAGATATATTATAGTCCTCGTAGATAAATTATTAAAAAAAAAAAATTTATACTCTTAATATCTCTTAACGTAGAAACCTATATTTAAGTTTTTATTAAATATATCTAGCGTAAAAAAAATTACTTTTTAAAGTTTATTCCTAACTATAATACGTAATTTACGTTCTAGTTTTAAAAATACTTATATAAATAAGTTAGTATAATACCTAAACTATTAATAGCTTTTTATCCTAAAATAAATAGTTAGATAAAAATTACTAATTAGGTTTTAAAAGCTTATTTACGATGCTTTATTAATTATAAGTAAAATAACTAAATAGAGTTATTACCTGTTATAAAGTTTAAAGTAAATAGTAATATTATATTAATAGATATAACGCTATTTATAGTTATAAAGGGATACTTACTATATATAGATACTAACCCTCCTAGTATACTATTAAAAAATAAAAAATAATACGCAACGCGTAAGCTATAAATAAACTTTTTATATACGTAGACTATATAAAATAATAACTACGCTTAGTACTAACGTAGGTATAAATAAAAATAAAAAAATATACTAATAACTAATAATTACTAGTTTTAAAAATCTACGTAGGCGACTAAGTTATATTTAATATATATAATATCTATACACGTCGCTCTAGAAAACTAAAAAATAAAAACTTTAAACTATTTAAAATTATAAACGTCTATAATAGGTAATCGGATAACTACTATAGTATAAATTAAGTCTTTAAATTTAATTTTACTAGTTATGCTACGCTTAAAGACGTTTATTAATAATTTTATCTATAATTACTCTATTTATAAGATATAATACTATTACTAGACTAGTAGTAAAAACTATAAAAGCCGGTTACTATAAAAAAAGACCTACTAGTTTATAATATTAAAGTAATACTTAATTATAAAATTAATAAATATATAATTAATTTTAATACTAGTTATAAAGACTTACTAAAGTTTCTTATTAAATAAAAAGATTTTAATAACTGTAACTAGCAGTTTTACTTTAATATTATAGACTATTAAGAATATTTTATAAAATACTATTAGCATTACCTATAAATACCTTAATAATTAAATATATTCTTTCTAGAGGCTTACGATATATAAATAGCTATTATTTAGTTTATAATAAATAAATAATTAACTAATATATTTTATATTTGTATACTAATCGAACAAATAGTGTGGCTGTGGTGGCTTAGGGCAACTAAAAGGGATTTTAAAAAAGGAGGAGTATATATATGCCTTTATACTTAATATAAAGATATAACTAGTAAATAAATAGTATAATGGAATTATAAAGACGATATAGCTTAGTATAAAGAACTCTCTTAAAGGTATAAATAGTAAATAAAAAAAGCTATACTTACCTATTATACTCGTAACTCTAATAGTTAGATTATAATAAAAGTAGTTTTATAGCTTATTATTTAAATAATTACGCGTTTTACTACTTTAATAGAAATATTTTATTTTTATAAGTATTTAACTCCGCCTTACTATATAAAAGTTAAAGATATATAGGGTTAATTATAAAGTTTTAAAAATAAAACTTTTTTTTTAAACAAAAAAGTTTTATAGATAAATACGCCCTTATTTAAATATAAGCGCTAAAATAGGTACACCTACGCTAGTCTACGCTAGTGTTTTAGTATATACCCTTACCTTATACTTTAAAGTACCTAGTTAGCTCTCTATATTTAGATTCTTATTAAATATTAATATTTAATATCTACTTTTAAGCCTCTGTAATAAGTAATATATATAATAATTTCTATATAACTAGATTTATTATACTAATAACTTCTCTAAAAATAACACTTTTAAAAATAAGTCTTATAAAGCTCTAAAGTACTATAGTAAAATTTAATCTTTATTAGTAACTTATAAGTACTATAACAAAAACTATAATTATAATAACTATAAACTACGTTTTATAAAAAAGGAGTAGGCCTAGCGTATATTATACTTATACTTATACTAGTATAGCTATAGTAATAGTAATTAGTATTAATCTATATAGTTATAATAGTAAAAAATCTTAAAAATATTATTATAAATACTAACCTAAACTATATTTATAAATAAAAGTAATAGCTCTTTATTTTATTTTTAAATTTAGTGTAGTTAGGGTTATTCTAGTTATTTAGTAAAACTATATAGTATATAAACGCGGCTACTCTAGTAATATAACTATAAAATATAAAAATCTAGTAATTATAGTATTAGTAATAATATAAAAGCTATATATAAGACGGTAATTAATAATAATAGATAAATATAGCAGATAAATATAGTAAATAATAAATAAGTATAGAGAGGAGAGGAGAAGTATTATATAATACCTATAGGTATAAGTAAAATAATATATAATAGTTTATGTATAAAAGAAATAAGTAATTAGAATAAAAAAAATAAAAAAGTCTTTTTTTTATTATAAACCTATTATTAAGTACTATTATAACCTATCGAACCCGGCCGTTATAGTTAAGTCTAATAGTTTTAGTTACTAAAAACTAAATTTAAGTACTAGTCTTTTCTAAAAGAATTTAGTAGATTTTAATTACTTAATAATTTTATATTAATATTTAGAGCCTAAATAATAGAGTATTATTTTAAAATATTATAAGTAATTTTTGTTTAAAAAAAATAAATAAGTCTTTTAGATTAAAGTAATCTATCTATTTAAAAAAGTTATATATCTCTTAAGTAGACTAACAATCGGCTCTTTAATTTTTAACTAATCTATATAGGCTAGTTAAATAACCTATATTAGAATTTAATTAATCATTTATTTAGAAATAGCTTCTTTTTTATTTAAAAATAATATAGTTTTTAATTAAGTTAGGTTACTATATTAACCTAATTAGGAATTTAAACTAAACTAAGCCTATTTAGGAAATTAACTAGCCTAATTAAGTAATATAACTAAATCTAATAAGGTTAGGTCTAAAACCTAATAAACTAATTTATAAAATAGTAAATTATAGTAGAAGAGAATAAAATTATAACTTATAATTTATATTTAAAATCCCTTTTAGTCGCCTACACAGCCACTACAGCCACACCCTTTTATTTAATTAATGTATAAATATATATATTTTTAATTTATAATATTACTATTATAGGTAACTAGATATATTATTTACTAAGCTATATATCCTCCCTCTATTATAATTAGTATTAAAAATAAAAATAATTTTATTATTAAATTATAATAAATTAGGATAATAAATAGGTTAGGGGTAAATAAAATACCTAGAATCGTATATAAGTAAAAATTAATAAAAAATATTAAAGTCTTATTTAAACAGTATTTACTAACTTTTAAATATAATTAATTAATTAATAATATAATAATAACAGTCTTAGTATATAGGCTAAAGTTAATTTATAAATTATAAAAAATATAATAAAGGTATATATATACTCCTTCTTTTATACAATACCTTTTAGTTGTCTTGAGTTACTATAGCCACACTATATATTCGATTAATATATAAATATATATAAAATATATTTAATTTTATAAAATATTACGTAATTTATAATTTTTATATATAAAGGCATGTATATACTCCTCCTTTTTTGAAACCACTTTTGGTCGCCCCAAGCCACCACAGCCACACTATTTATTTAATTAATATATAAATATATAATTTTTATATATTTTCTTTTTATAATTTAAATTGTGTATAATCTAGTAAATAAAAGTATTACTTTTAATATATATATATAAAAGGTAGCCTTATATTTATTTTATATAAAAATTTTACAGTTATATCTATTATAGTAAAGAAGTTATTTATAATTTTTTTAAAATATTTTAGTATTCTTGTAAAATATAGTCTAAGTTTTATAACCCCGACCTAACTCTAACCCCAACCTATTACTATCGTACTTAGAGGCTACGGAAACTAAATATATAAAAATAGATTTAATTAAGTAAAACTTTTATAATACTACTAATTAGTACTAGAATAATAGGTAGATTAAGAATAAAATACTATAAATAAAAACTTTTAAAAAATATATTACTATAAGCTAAAAAGTTATACAAGTTATATTTATATATTAATTAAATAATTAGTGTGGCTATAGTAGCTTAGGGCGACTAAAAGAGGTTTTAAAAAAGAAGAAGTATGTATATACCTTTATTATAAAAGTTATTATATAGGTAAAGGCAAAGGTAAAGATAATAAGATTATTTTAAGTATAAAATACGAAGGGCGACTAAAGTTATAAGTAATTATATAGGATTAGTATAATTAAAGATATAGAAACTTATAAAATATAATAAATAATAAATAATAATTAAATAGCGCTTATAATATTAATAGTTAATTCGTAAATAGTATAGTTAATTATTATATATTTATAACTTTAAAAGTAATTATTAGATAGTTACTAAAGCTAAACTATTAATAGTTATATAACTAATTTATAAATAAAGAAATAGTGTAATAAGAAAAATAATAATATCTAAATAAATAACTACTAGCTAGTACTTATTATTATTAATAATAAGTATGTATACTATACTATATATATATTTATATATAAATCGAATAAAAAAGTGTAGCTGTAGTGGCTCGGGGCGACCCAAAAGGGGATTTAAAAAAGGAGGAGTATGTGTATACCTTTATACTCAATATACTATACTAATTATATATATTTTTTTATATATTTATTAAAATACTTTAGCTACTATAGACTTAGTTTATTTATTAGTTAACTATTTTTAGAGACTATAATAATCTAATTATAAAATAAATTCTTTTTTTTTAATTAGATAGAGAGGTAGTGTTTACTCTAAAAAATAATAAAAAGTAAGAGTACTTATTTTATTTTATTAATATTTTAGATAATTATAGTTTATTTTTAATTACTCTACTATTTTTACTATAGCTATTTTAAACGTATTAACTCTATAACTACTATTTTAGTTAATATTATATTTATTTTTATTAAAAATACTATACTTAGTCTTTATATTTTATATTAGCTAAAACTAGTTTTAGTTAATTTTAGAATCTTTATCTTTTTTAATATATTAAGTATAAAGGTATATATATAATCCTTCTTTTTTAAAACCCCTTTTAGTCGCCCCGAGCCACTACAGCCACACTATTTATTCGATTAGTATATAAATATATAATATATAGAATCTTTATAAAAAACTTATTTATAATTATATTTATAATTAAACTTTACTATAAGCTCTAATTAACGCTTAATAAAAATTAAAATTTAGTTTTCGTTAATAGGATTGTAGTACTACTTAGTTAATAAAAAATTAGTTATATTATTAATAGTAGTAAACTAGAATAGAAATTTTTATATAATTAAATTAAGTATATACTAAATAGTTATATATTCTTCTATTTTTATTATTTTTATTAAGTTATACGTACAATTATATAAAAATATAGTCTTAGTATATTTTTATCTTAGTATTTTTAAAAAGAATTATAAAATACTATAGTATATAAAATTAAAAGTATTATATTTTATTTAATAATATAAAGTATAAACTATATTTAATCGTTATTTAAATAGAATAGTTTATTTTATTATTAAAATATTACGATGTACTATAGGTAATAGTAAAATTTAGTAGAGACTTAGTATGTTTAGTTACTTATCTATACTAGTTACTTACCTATAATATACGTTACTATAAATCTATTATTAGGTGTTATTCTAATTTATTACATCCGATCTATTATAATATTTGTATTTGTATACTAATCGAATAAATAGTGTGGCTGTGGTGGCTCGGGGCGACCAAAAGGGGTTTCAAAAAAGGAGGAGTATATGTATACCTTTATCTTAACATTCTTATAATAAATATTATATCTACCAGAGCTACAAGCTTATCTAAAATAATATTATATATACTAAATATATTTTTACGTAAGTGTAAGCACTAAGACGGGTACGCCAATACTAGTACTTTAGTATACACCTACTTTACCCTAGAGTACCTACTAGACGAAGAAGAGGGCTATGCCGTCTGCTCGTTGAACTCCTTACTAAGGAGATTCCGCCTGTCTACTCTCGTTGCGATACTTTCCGGTTTCTTAGGATCCACACCCCTTAATATCTGTTTAATATCTGTGTCTAGATGAATTGGTTTAGTACAATCTTCTGCATTTCCCTGGGATCTTCGTCGGAGTAAGTTCCCCTAATCGCACCTTTATCACGCCTTCTAACCTACATTCCCATGCCATGGTGTTTACTATTTGTGCTTCGGTTTCAGCGGTTCATTGTCCTTATTGTGCGCGCGTTGCTGTTCTGGGCGGGGCAAGAGGTTAGAAAAGTCGTTAGCACTTGCACGGTCGTAATGCAATC
>JASEKS010000317.1:0-109717 GCA_030770415.1 Pleoardoris graminearum
ATTTTTATTTTTATTTTTATTTTTATTTTTATTTTTATTTTTATTTTTATTTTTATTTTTATTTTTATTTTTATTTTTATTTTTATTTTTATTTTTATTTTTATTTTTATTTTTATTTTTATTTTTAAGAATAGTATGTTCTAGTTTTATAATTATAAATCTAGTTTTTTAAAAAAATAAAAATTAATTTTTATTTATACAGTTTTATTAATTTTAATAAAAATCTAGAAGTCTTAAAAATATATAAAAATTATAAAAATATTTATTTTTATAATTATTTATAAGAGTTATATTAATTTAGTATATATTATTTAATTTATTTAATTATATATACAATTATTTTATAATATATTTTATTATTAAATTATTAATATTATTAAGTTAATAATATTTACTATTTTTATATTATTCTAAATAAACTAGTTTAATATCTTAATAATTATATAAAGATATTAATATATAAAAAATTAAGATTAAACTTACTCTTTAAATTATTAAAAAATATAATATTAAATTAGTATAAGAGATTATTTTAGTTTATAATACCTCTTATACTATACTAATTAATTAATATATAAAAAATTTCTTGTAATATAATTATTAACCTAACTATAAGAACTTTATACTTATAGAAGATTAAGTAATAAATAAATATATACTTAATTTTAATATATAAAGATTTCTTTTTATAAAGGATATATTAAATAAGTATTAGTTACATAAATTTCTTAATTATATATTAACTTTAAAGACTTACTAGAGCTATAAATATAATTACTAATAAGCCTTAAATAAAAATTTAAAAATAATTAAGACATAGTTTAAATAAGTAATTAATATAATAATAAAATAAAATATATTACTAGAAGATATATAAAATTTTTATAAAATAGACTTTATAATAAATATAATTATATTGTAATTAGAAATTATTTATTTAGGAAAATATAATAAGTCTAAATAAATCTAATTAAATATTTATAAATAAGCTATTATAATTTAAAAGATTAATACTTATAATATTATAATTCCTCTATTTATTATTCTTAAAGGTAAGTACTCTATTAATATTTAATATTATAAGATATTTAATAATAGAATAATAGTCTTTAATAATAATAGCTAGACTAAAAATAAATTTAAAATTATATAATTAAAATATTTTAATATATATATAAAGGATATTATAATATAAATATATAGACTACTAATCTTTAATAGCTATAGAATTATAACTTATTTAAATTCTATTAGCTTTATAAGGAATATAAAATAATTACTTTTTATATATTTTTATATTTATTATACGTCCTCTAGCTACTTAGTATAGGTATTTTTTTTATCTATAAAAAAGGTTTATAAGGTAAAAATCTTAAACTTAATATACTAATATATTAATTATATTAATAAGTTAGCCTTTCTAAATAGTTTTAAAGATATATTTAAATATATTTTTATAAATTTTAATATATAATTAAGCTTTTAATTATTTACGATTATTTTAAATAATTTAGAAGTTATACTATTAAAGTTTAATATATATCTAAAGACTCTTTTATAGTTTATTCTATTACTAACTACCTAGGAGTCTAAAACTCTAAGTAATATAAAAAATGTTAATATATAAATAAATCTAGTCTAAGAAAGTATTTAAAAGTATTAGGACTTATTATTAATATAAATTAATATATTAATTGGTAAGCTAGTAAAAGGTACTAAAAAAATTATTTATATAATAATATTTTATAATTTAATACTAGCTATATTATAATAAATAAATAAGAAGGTTTTTAAATATAAAAGTAGAAAAAAGAAGTACTATAAAAAAAATAAAATAGTATTTAGTATAGCTATATTATAGTTTTACTTATACTTACCTTAGTTCTTATATCCTAAAAGGGTTATAGATTAGTATTAATATATAGGAAGGTTACGGGTATTCTATAATTAAAGAGACTTAGGAAGTAATATTAGGTCTAAATATTTTAATTTTATAGTAGTATAGAATAACTATTAATTTATATAAGAAAGATAAAACTTAGTATAGACGTAATAAGTAAATTAATTATAAGAAATAAAAAAGATATAGAGGAATTATTATATTATATACTAGCCTTTTTAATCTTTACTATCTCATAAATCTCCCTTAAGGTCTTATTAAAACCCTAAAGTCCCTAGAACTCTTAAGATTCCTAGGATCTCTTTATTATATAGGACTTTATTATATAACTACTAACCTAAGCTACTCTACGACCTTTTATGGCCCCTCTATCCTACTTTATTACTAGTGGCCATTCCCCTAGCACTACTATATAGTAATTCTTTCTTTAGGGCTTTTATAATCGTAATAAGCTAAAGTACTAGTATTATTCCCTAAACCTACTATTAAGTAGAAGGAAGGAGATAGTAGTAGTAAGAGAGTATATATAAATAGTACTTAGTATAAATATAATATTTATAAATAGTTAAAATATAATACTAGAATATACTCTATAATTAAAACTATTTTAGTTATTAGTTTTAAATTTTTAATATTCATTAATAGTTTAAAGTTATGTATAATTTAATTATAATTTATAATATATTTATAAATTATATTATAATTTTTTATAAATATAAATTACTATAAACTTTATTAAATATAATAAATCTATAATATATAAATATATTATTATATAATTATAATTCTAAATATTATAATATTATTTTAAATAATTTAGTACCTTAATATAATCTACTTATATAATTAATAGATATAAGAAAATAAAAAATACTAAATATAATATTATATAAAATAACTAATAATAATTTTATAATATTATAAAAATATTATTATTATAAAATAAAGTCTATAAATTACTAAGTAGTTAGAATAATATTATATTATTATATATTACTTAAAATTAATAAGAATAGTTTTATATTATAAAGTTAGTTTATTTAAAATAATATAAAATTAGTAAGTACTATTAACTGAATAATATTAATAACTTAGTAATAAAATATATTATATAAAATTATATAATTAAAATTATATAAAGATTTAATTAAAATATTTTATATATATAATAGTTTTATAAGTTCTACTTTTTTTTTTTAAATAAAGCGACGCTTTTAGCGTAGTACCTTTATTTTAAAAAAAATAACTAGTATAGTACTTTTATATAGGTTCTATAAAATGGCTTTATAATAACTTAGATATAATAATAAGAAATCAATAGCGCGTAGTTATATATTAATACGTTATACTAAAAATAGTTTATTATTATAATAAATTAAAATAGTAATACGTAAGTAAGCGTTATTTTTTAGTCTAATACGTAGCGTCTATTTATAAAAAAAAATAGTAATAATAGCTTACGCTATTACTAATATACTATAAAGTATTAATATACGCCGGCGCTCTCCGCTACTATATATATATAAAATATAAAAAAGTATAATAAGATAGCCTACTATACTAAGTAGCTATATTATACTTTCTACTAAATATCTATAACTATACTATAAAATAACCCTATAAAAGTAATACCTATAGCGCCTTTTATACGACTAAATCTATTTTTATAAAAACTATTCTACTAGTAATCTTTATAAAGTTTTAGTATACTACTAAAAGGCTCCGCCTTTATAGGTAAGTAAGTATAAAATAAATAATTAGTTTAATAACTATAGACTAATACTTTATAGTAAAAATAGGTAAAGATATATTATATCTATACTAGCACTAGTACCGGTACAGTAATAATAATTATTACTAACTTATATAATTATAATAATAATAAATTCTAAAAATCTTATTATTATAAACGCTAACCTATATTATATCTATAGGTAAAAGTAGTATCTCCTAGCTATACTAAATAACTAGAATAACCCTAACTACGCTAAGTTTAAAAATAAAATAATAATTATTATTTTAATAGTAGTATAGCTATAAAACGTAAAAAAGCTAGTAAGGAGGGTATTAGTAATAATAACTAAATAGGCCTAGCCCTAAAAGTAAGAAGAGAAAAAGCTATATATAAGACGATAATTAATAATAACAGATATAGCAGACGATAAATAAGTATAAAAAAAAGAAGCGTTATAAAATACCTATAAGTATAGGTAAGATAATATATAACAGTTTAAGTATAAAGGAAATAAGTAGTTAGTACTAAAAAAAAAAAAAAAAAATTTCTTTCTTATTGTAAACCTATTAATAAGTGCTATTATAACCTATTACACCCGATTGTTATAATTAAGCCCGAGTTCTACTTTATATAAAAAAATATTTATTAAATAAGAAGTTTTTATAATATACTAGATTTAATATTAAAATAGAAATCTATTTTTATTATTATAAAAAATTCTAGTATTAAATTAATAAAATTTTTAACGACTTTATAAAAAGAGTTTTATTTATAATAATTATATTATATTATATATATTTAAGGAATAAAGATATATATAATAAAGAAATTATTTAAAATAATTTTTATAAATTTTAATTTATTACTAGTAGAATTAAAAACTAATACTGTATTATATATAGTTTATTATATATATAAATAAAATAAAATATATATTAATTATATACTTTATATACTAACTAAAATTAAATTATTAACCTCTTAGAGAAGTAGTCTAATCCTTTTCTATAGATTAGTATAATATTTTACTATAACTAATATTATATTAGGGAGGTAAATATAAGCTATATACTAAGTTTATAAATTTATTTTAAAGAGGATACTTATCTATACTAATAGTGTTAAGGTATAGGCAACTATATATCAGTACGTTGAGGCCCTAGCCGAGGGCGACATGTAGCTGTGGTAATTTTATTGAATCCTTACCATGTAAGAGCAGAACAAATCAATTTGCGCTCAAGCTGTCCTCGATTGAGAATTCACGACATGATGCTAGCCGACAAGGACAAGCCTGTCGAAAGGCCAGACGGCCGCTACGACAACGTCGACTTCACAAAAGCAGCTGGCTTCAAGCTTCCCACCGCCAAAGCCTCGTACCTGCGGCGGGACGTGCTTCTTTTCGTAAAGCCCCCCTTCCTCCAAATAAAGTTCCAATGTTCTAACCGACCGCTGCAGGCGAACGCCATAGGCTGCACAAAAGACGAACTCCACTTCCTCTACGAACTGCACCCAAACTTCTCATGCTTCCCCACCTTCCCCATCAACCTCCCCTTCAAGCAAACCGACCAGGATGTCTACGACTTCTTCGCCCGCGCCCTCGTCACAGACGTCCCCGGCGTCCCTCCCCTCGACCCCAAGCGCTCCGTCGACGGCGAGCGCGCCATCGAGATCCTGCACCCCCTCCCCGTATCCAGCCAACATCTCGATCTGGAAATCAGCCCCGAGATCGTGGGCGTGTACGACAAGGGCGGCAACATGATCCAAGAGATGGTACAACGCGTCGTCGATCGCAAAACGGGAACCCTCTTCGCGGAGATGTCGAGCAAAGCGTTTGGAATCGGGCAGGGGGGGTATGGCGGGCCGAAAGGGCCGCCGACGGTAGGGTATGCGCCACCGCGTAGGAGGCCGGATGCGCTGCATGTGGTGAGGACGACGCCGGAGACGGCGCTGCTGTATCGGCTGTGTGGGGATTATAATCCGATACATGCGGATGATGGGTTTGCGAGGGAGGGGGGGTTCGAGGGCGCGTTTTTGCAGGGGCTGGGTACGTGGAATATTGTGGCGCATGGGGTGCTGAAGGAGCTGGGCGGGAGTGAGGCAGGGAGGTTGAAGAGCTTTAAGGCGAGGTTTGCGAAGATTGTGTACCCGGGGGATACGTTGGAGACGAGGATGTGGAAGGTGGGGGAGAAGAGGGTGGAGGGGAGGGTGCTGGAGGAGGTCATTTTTCAAACGGTTGTGCCGGAGGATAGGAGGGTAGTGCTGAGCAATGGGTTTGCGGAGTTGTGGAAGGAAGGGGTGCAGAGTAAGCTGTAGATATGCGATCGCAGTCCGACTTGTTACATGTCAACTATCACTCACTTTTTTCAAGTTTCGTTTTGTACAGTATCATTACCTACAGTCGACTACCTTTCCACACCGGTTTTCTCTTCTCACTAAAAGCCCTCAACCCCTCCTTGATATTCTCCCCCTTCTGCAACTCCGCCCACTCCCTATCCAGCACAACCTCCACCGCCCTTTCCACCGCCGCACTCTCCCACCCCTGCCTCAACCCCGCCCTCGTACATATAATTGCATCGGGGCTATTCTCCGCCATCGCAGCCGCATACCGCACCGCCTCGTCAACCACCTCCTCCCGCCTCACCACCTTATTCACAAGGCCCCATTCCCATGCCTTCTGCGCCGATATCCGCTCCCCCATCAGCGCAAACTCGCTCGCCCTCTGCAACCCCAGCGTGCGCATCAGCCTCGGCAGCGCACCCCCTATCGGCGCAACGCCCCTCTTCACCTCGGGCAGTCCAAGCACGGCGTCCTCGCTCGCAACCACCAAGTCGCAGTTGACGACGAACTCGCACCCGGCACCCAGCGCCAGCCCGTTGACGGCCGCTATCACCGGCTTCTTGCCTAGCCTCCGCGACAGAGGCGTGAACGCGGGCTTGTTACCCATCCGTGCGGACGGGTCCGCGTCGGACGCCATGCTGCTGGCCCACTCTTTCAGGTCGGCGCCCGCGGAGAAGGCGCGCCCCGTGCCGGTGAGGATGGCGACGCTGAGCGTGGGCTCGGCGTCGAGCCAGACCCAGACGGAGTGCAGTTCCCACTGGGCGGCGGTGGAGAGGGCGTTGAGGGCTTGCGGGCGGTCCATGCGGATGAGGAGGACGCGGGGGGCGGGGAAGGAGAGCTTGAGGAAGGTGGGTGTGGGCGGGGGAGGGGTGGTGGTTGGAGAGGACATTGCAAATAGGGTACTAGGCGTTGTATTGATCGGTGGACTTGGTTGGGAAGGGAAAGAATACCGTCGTGAAAATTGCCTATTTCCAAGTCGAGAGATCAATTGCTGGACGCTAGGGCTTCCACCTCAGCTCGTGAGATGGGACGGGGGGGTTACGGCGAGTCAGGAGAAGTATTTTTCGCGTCGGCAAGAGAGCTGTTCGATTCAATCGTCCTGTAAACCATTAAAGCCCCATCGCGCACTCGGCACGGAGGTTGCCGACTTAATGCGATGGATCCGCCATGTTGGTTCCCCATGGCATGGCCGGCTGCCGCTGCTTAATGAGGATTAGCGCTAGTCATGGTAGATGCAGGGTCGAAGTGGGGCAGCACACCTCGGTGAATTGCTGCGCCGAGGTATAGATCTTCGTTTTCTACGCCTAGCTTGCTGCTGATAGTTTTCACCGTATTCTGCTCCGTACGAAATCGAAATGGAGCGGCCATCGTCCGAGAGGAAACGTGCCGCGAAAGGCGTGGTCGTCCAAGAGGAGTATGAAGCTTCGGATTCGGACATTTTATCCATCAACGATGCCGCTCGAGGCGACAATCTGCCAGACAACTACTTTATGAGCTTTGCCTTCATCGGCACGGTGCTGGTATGTTTGAGGCGACGCTGCTCTCGTCGGTTAACTGACCATGGCAGGGCCTTTGTCTGGCGCAAATCGCAGCGTACATATTCCTGATCCTGCCGACAAATGTGCTAGCCTTCATCAACGAGGTAGTGTACTCCAGCTTCGAGACGATTCCGATGCTGACTGCCTGTTAGGACATCGGTCCAAGCAAAAACACCGCATGGGTCAACATCGCCAGGACGCTCACGGAGAGCACCATGTTCTTGGTGTCTGGACGCTTGAGCGACTTGTTCGGTCGCCGTTGGTTCTTCATCGGCGGCAACGTCGTGTGTCTGATAGGACTCATTGTCGGTGCCTGCGCGCAGAACATGGACACGCTGATTGTGGCCTCTGGTGTGTACGGCTTAGGAGAGTGCATCCAGCTCAGCTTTGGCGTGGCCATCGGAGAGCTGGTCAAGAACAAGCATAGACCTGTCGTCGTAAGTTACTCGTATAATCGCGAACGCCTCTTGCATTCCTCCCCAAATTACATCACGCTCATGTACCCAGATGTCATTTGTTTTTGTTACTTCGGCTCCAATTGCCACCTTCGGTCCTCAGATAGCAAGAGCATTCGTCCAGAATCCCTCTTTGGGCTGGCGCTGGACATACTATTTGAGTGAGTTTCTCCTTTGCGCGTCACACGACGTCCTTGCGAAGCTAACGATTTCAGACATCATCGTCGTCGGCGTAGCGATCATCCTTCTCTTCTTCTGTTACCACCCACCGAACTTCGAGCTCCTCCACGAGCACAAATCGAAGAAGCAGCAAGTGAAAGAGCTCGACTATCCGGGCATGTTCCTCTGGACTGCCGGTCTCGTCCTCTTCCTCATGGGCGTTTCTTGGGTAAATTCTACGCACGATCCTGCAGCAGCGCGTAAGCTGACCAATACAGGGCGGAGGCATCTACCCGTGGAAGTCTGCTGCAGTCATTTGCGCCATCCTCATTGGCGCTGCTTGTCTCATCGCTTTCGGCTTCTGGGAGGCTTATGGCAATGTCAAGTACCCCTTGATGCCTATGAAGTTCTTCCGAAATCGGGGTTTCATATCGTTGGTCGCTTGCGCCACGGGTAAGTTGGTCCACCAATCTTGTGCGAACGCATCTAACAATCATGTAGTTGCATCCATGTTCTACTTCTCTGCTGTCCTTTTATGGCCACAGCAAGTCTCGGTCATGTATACCACCGACGTTAATTACGCCGGCTGGCTTTCTGTAAGTGGCCAACAGTTACGATCAAGTCCTGAGCTGATATGTATCCAGTGCACTGTATCCGCAGCCACTTCGCTCGGCCAAATTGCTGCTGGCGGCTTGATCAAGGTCTTTGGGAAGACGCGATACTGGCTGATCTTGTCTGCATTTGGCATGGTCGCATTCGTCTCTGCATGCGCCTCGTTGACACCAAGCACGAAAGCGCGCGGTATAGCTTTTACCATCATGGGTCCTTTCTTTGTCGGCTTCATCGAGCTGGCGGCCTTGTCTCTTGCTCCTCTTTTCTGCAAGGCCGAGGAGATTGGCGTGTCCTCCGGCATGCTTGCATCCATCCGCGCAGCCGGTGAGTCCCCCTCGGCCCGTTATCATAGCATGTCACTAACCAGCTAGGTGGTTCGGTCGCGGTTGCTGTGTACTCTACCATCTTAACCAACAGGCTTTCGACTACGCTCCCAAGTATCGTCGGCGGTGCTGCAACTGGCGCAGGTCTGCCTGCCTCTGATGTCCCGGGCGTGCTCGCGGCTGTCTCTGCGGGTACGGTCGCAAAAGCACCTGGCGTGACGCCTTCCATCTTGGCCGCCATCTCCCAAGCCGTGCCTGTTGCGTACAGCCAGGCTTTCAAAACGGTATACCTTGCCTCTTTGGGCTTCGGAGGCATTGCAATCATTGGCAGCTTGTTGACTGTGGATCCTGAAAAGCACTTGACGAACAAGGTTGAGAGACGACTGAATGCCAAGCGGTCAGAAAGCAGTGTTGGGGACCAAGAGAAAGCGGCCGACGCTTGAGGGAAAGCATTGAGTGAGCTTGACAATTAGATAACGAAATGATGTTTTCGTGTACTTGTTCTCGTGTACTTGTTCTCGATGCAGGACGTGACGCGCGACACCGTGAGGAGACTGAGATTCTTCTCGTGCGTTTCCTCATTAATCGTCTAGGAGGGTGTTGGCTCTAGCCAGGTATCGTTAGGCTGCTTCAGCGAAGGATGGGTTTCCGCCCCGGTTACGGCCCCCAGTGAAGCTCTACTACTGGTAACGTGTTCGATCAGTCAGTGCGCCGGATCAGTCAGTGAGCCACCCCACCAAAATCACGACGCGTCTCTACACAACACCCACGATACTGGCTATAACGCACGCCTAGCAGCTCTAGAAAGAAGGCAGACTTACTCTATTAAAGTAGGCAATTCTAACTAATTAGGTCTTAAGCTATTAAAAAGCTGTAAAGCTCTATAATAATAATTAATCTACTCTTAAGCGATGCGTTAATAGTACTCTACTTTAAGCTACTACTAACACTTAAAAACGAAAGCTATACTTTATAGAGAAGTAGACTCTAGTAAAGTAGATATTAGATTTTAACTAATAAGGATTTCCGCCCTAGCTTATTAATATATAATAGATAGTAGACTATTTACTTATTACGCGTAGCTAGATTTCTACTCTATAGTTTATAAGTAAGTACTAGATATCGCGCTTTATTACTACCTAGCTAGAGTTATAAATAAAGTAAAATAAAAAGTTTTATAGTTAGCGCGCGCTGTATAAGAATCCTATTAAAATCTCTAACTAGTATAAGCTTATAAAGGAGACGCGTTAGGCGTATAGTATACTAAATAAAAATACTTATAATTTTAATAAGACTAGCTTCTAAATAGGTGTTATAGCTATATTAAAAGTAGTTATAAGTTTTACTATAATAGGTAAAGCTATATACGTATAGCTAGGTAATTAAGACTAAATTATAATAATTAAGGGTATCTGCGTGTTTAGCTAGTCTATACTACTCTTTATTATCCTACCTACTAAGCAGTACTAGGCTAGCTAGTATAATAGCTTACCTACTAGCTAGGTAGTTATTATTAGTAATAATAGCTAAATAATAAATATTCTAGGCTTAGACTAGCTATAGCACTTTAATAGATATATAAAGCCTTAGATAGTATAGGTTTAGCAGCTACTTATTTTAAACGGCTATAGCAGCTATATAATACCTAAGTTTAATAGGTACTATACAGAATATAAAATAAAAATCTTTTATATATTTTTTTATACAAGCTACCTTCTATAGCCGCTTAATATTAGTTACTTCGCCCCGCTTAAGGCTATGTATAAATATAAAATTACTAAGCTAGTCTACTAAAATATTTTTTATATTAATAAGATAGACTTTCTATAAGCCTATTTACGTATTAGGGAGATAGTCTTTATAAAGTAAAATATTAAGGCTAGCTTTTAAATAATAGGGCTAGTTCCTTCCTATCTAGAGTGCGTCCTATCGTCGCTTATAGTAGTTAGGATACTATCTCTACTAGTAATAATAACTAACGCTAAGGGCGTATAGACAGTAGAGACGTCGCGTACTAGTACTTAGCTAGAGTAGTAAGCTTAACTTATTAAAAATCTACTTTATTATTAATTCTAGAGTTCTACTAGTTAAGCTATCTACTAGGTTATTAAAAGCTGCTAGCTTACTATAAACTTAGTAACTATACTTAGGATAGAGATCATAAAGCTTTAATAGGCTAATTAGTATTACTAGCGTCGCTAGTAGCAACGGTAATAGTATATTACTTATAAAAGAGTTTTATAGGCTAAAAAAGGTTAATTACTTACTATAGAGGCGGAAAGGGTAGTATAGTAGATAGAATAGGAGGAGCAAGTAAGTAGATAATAAGTACCGCCTATATATAGTAACTGCTACGAATAAGACTATAAAAGGACTTAGTATACTTAGAGATTATAGCTACCCTATAAATCTATTTATATTATATTTAACTATTGCGTTGTTAAGCTATCGTACAGAAAGTCGCGTCAATTTTGGTAGGGTGGCTCACTGACTAATATGGCTCACTGAGTGATAGAACACGTTATAGCTCAACACCCTTATTAAGCGTCAGGCACGTGATTCACACGCGGTAATTGGCCCGTTACCCGCCTCACGTGTGGGCTAGACTTCCAAGGTTCTGTTCGTACATACATATGTGTGTACCACTCCCGGACACTTTCCTCTCATTACACACGTTCTTCCTTTCGCATTTCCAGAAGGCATATTTCGACTTCGATCACGCGAAACTGTTCTGAGAGGCTCGAGAAAGTCAATCCATCGTCCTAGAACAAGTCACTGTTGAGCCGAACTGTTGTCCCAACTTGCACATTGGACTTCCCTCCATCCATTTGAACGACATGTCTACTCTCATGGTCCTTGTCCACTTGCCCTGTGCAAACGAACATGCTAGAAGTTTGGTAAGCCCTACAACTGCATCCCGAAGAAGCAAGCTATATGCTGACCAAGTCCAGGCCCTAGAAAAGCTCACCAAAATCAGCCAACACTCTCTCGAACGAACCAGACTACTTACGATACTTCTTCGCCACCCCGCGCGGAGAAACCACAGACGTAAAGTCCGTCTACGTGATCGAAGAGCAAGTCGCACATCCGTCACACACGATGAAAAATTCCCACCTAACCTCGCTCGTCCAGATACACTTCCCAATCCGCCTTCGACGCGCACCAAGCCGCCGAACCCGCCACCCACATGCGTGACTTCTTCGCCCAAAACCCGCACCACATCGGCGGCCCACCCACCATAAACACGGCAGAGAGCTACGCGTCGTTCACGAGGCCGGACATCGTGCACGCGGACGACCCCTGGATCTGCTATGCGTCCATCGCGTACAAGGAAGGGAAGCGTGCTGTGGCGTTGGAGGGCTGGAAATGCGTCGCATACGAGACGGAGGAGAACGAGAAGGATACGTTGAGTTATGCTGTGTTGAGGGATAATGCGCAGCCCGAGACGGTGGAGACGGTCGGGGTGTATGTGAGTCGGGAGTACTTTGAGGAGGTGCATGGGCGGAGTAGGGCGGAGTAGGGCGGTACGGGAGAATAGGGAGAAGATTGGTGGTGAGGTGAGGGGTGAGGTGAAGCGTGCATGTGTGCTTTTGAAGTATCGGGGAGGGTTCTTGGGGAGGTAGGTGGGGGAGGATGGAGGTTTGCTGGATGGGTATGATGCTAGGGATTGATTGATAGACTCTACGACGGGGCTTGGGTCAATTTAAGCTAGATGTGTTCAAGATATGGTGTGGAAGCGAAGACCAACTCACTCAGCCCCTTCGCCGGTTTAAGCGTCGCAATGCATCTCATAGTCTCCTCGACACATTCAATTCATTTTCGATAGAGGCCTAGCTACGTTCGCCACCAAGACCTTCCTCCGCCTGTTATCTCCTCACGTTGGGAAATGCTTTACAGTAGCTCTTCTAGAGCAGTCCCGAGACCACGCCTATGCCGGATGCCCGACATTCCCACTGGCGTCAAACAGCGGCCTTCTGCGAGCATTCTCGCCGAAGCTATCCGGCACTGAGCGACAACTGGGCAAGGGCGTACTGCACGATTAGCAAATGTCCCCAGTACTCATGCATCTTGACGGTGGTGGTGTGCTTGGGATGGGTGTGTGCCTACTTGTAGACCCGCCTTCCAGCGCCTTTGGTCCTATCGTTTTGCCTGAATACTCTTATCCTGTCCCTTCTCCATCGCGTTTGCTCTCCTCGTTTTCAATAGGCTCCTCCAGTTCAGAACGATCGATCGAATAGTATATGTTTTTTATATCTCTACTTTATGGCTATAAATCTCCCGCTATTACTTAAGATATTAATAACCTTATAACGGCTGCTAGAACTTAGTCTATCTCTTTACCCTCTCTTTTAAGATCTATAAAGCGTTAATTTATTATTTAGTAGTATGAAGGCATGCACATACTCCTCCTTTTTTAAAACCCCTTTTGGTCGCCCCGAGCCACCACAGCCACACTATTTGTTCGATTAGTATACAAATATATAATAATTTTATAAGAAAATTAAAAAGTATTAAGTATTTATAAATATATAAAGCTTTATAGTTAAAAAACTCTTTAGTTTTAATAATAAAAAGCAATATACTAATTAATATAGTATATTAATAACTAAAATATTATATAATATAAATATATAAAAACTATTTATAATTTTAAAAAATAATTAATTCTAAAAAATTTTAGTTTAAAAAAATGTTATAATATAATCTTATAATATAAGCTTTTATATAGAGCGCTATAGCTTTAAGTTATTAATAAAACACTAATATTAGGGTACGTATTAACTATTTCTGCGTACTAACTATCTTAGTATAGTATATAAGGCACGAGCTAGCCGGCGTTTATTATAACTAATAATAATAGTCTATAAGATTACTTAAAATATTACTAATATATAGGCCGGTACTAGTACTTATATCTATATTAGTATAATTTAATAAAATATATAGCTACTATATACTAAGAATAAAATATTTAATTAAAGTTTTACTTAGTATTTCGCTAACCCTCTACTATTATAAAAAATTATAATAGTAGAAAACTTAAGAGATACTATATTTTATATCTAGTTTTAATAAAATAAACTAGCTGAGCCCTTTTTTAAACTATAGCTAAATACTTTTACGAATTACTAAAAGTTAAATCTAACTATTAACTACTAGGAAGATTATACCTATATAAAATAATTACCTATAAAGTTATTAAAGGAGAAAAAAGAAGAATTAAATTAATTAAATTTTTAGCTATATATATTAAGCAAAATAAAGAAAAATAGAAAAAGGTACTATTTATGTAAAATAACTAGTAGAATATAACTAAATAGGCTAAAAACTCTATAAATATTATTTTATACTAAAATTCTTATACTCGCTCTAGTTAAGTATAAAACTAATTTAAAAAAGCTGCTAATTATATAAATAACTACCTATATATATTCTACTTTAACTACGGCCTTATTTTTTAATATTTATTAGTAAAAAATACTAGGCTTAAATAAGGTATTAGAACTAAGTACTTTATAAACTACCTAAGTACCTAGTCTTATAAAGATATATAAGTTTTTATTTATAAATAATAATTTATACCTTTTACCCTTTCCTTTTAATTTTAAAATAAAAATATACTTATACTAGTTCTATTATATTCTACTATAACCCTTAAGAAGGAGCTTATATAAGTTATAGTTAATAATAACTAGTCTTTTTAAATAGTTAAGCGGCTATTATTTTAGCGCTTTATTTAATTCCTTTAACTACAAACTATTATAATTAGCTATTTTAAATTCGGGCTAATATTCTAGAGTTAGTTTTAATAAGCTAAAGTATACTTTTTTAATAACTTTAACTAAATAACTAAAATCTTAATTATATTAAATATATAGGTTAGGTCTAATTACTTTAGTTTTTTTACTATTAAAGTATATTATATTAATTATAACTAGCGACTTTAAGAAAAGTTATTTAATTTCATCCTAATACGTAGAAGGTATACGAGTATTTTTATAATAATAAATATACTATAAGTATTATTAAAGATAAATACTAAATTATGCCTCTTAGCTATTACTTATAATAATACTAGTAATAATAATACGCTTACTTCCGCTATTTAAAAAAAGTTAATTAGTAAAAATATCTCTTAGCGCTTATAAAAGAATACTATACTATACGTAGCTTATATTATTAATCTTATTATCTAAAATATTATTAAGTATCTTAAGCTAGCAGTATTACCTACAGTTAAAAATATAAAAATATTATAAAAATAATATATTTAAGAGATAAAAGCGCAGGCGTCTATTCTAAACTCTCTTTATAAAATATATACGCTTTTATTATATATATTTATTATATACTAAATAATTACTAGATCTAAGCTATCTATATTACTATTAATATATTAGTATAACGTTATAAGCGTTTTATTACTATATAATAATATTTACTATTTAATAAACGGCTGTCTGTTATCCGCGACGTTAAAATATAATAATATTTAATATTTAATATATATACGCGCGCACTTAAAATCTAGAAATATATTAATAAATAGCTAAAATAAAAAATTATATTTAATACAACTATTAGAACGGCTAATAGTAATATAGCTAAAATAAATTTTTATAACTTTAAGTAACTTAGACTATTCTTTATAGAATAGTACTATCTTAAACTACTTACTAAAATACTAAAATATTTTAAAAATATTATAAGTTTTCTTAGTAAGAACCGGAAACCTTAAATTTAATATATTTAGCTTATATATAACTATTTCTTTAATTTCTTAAATAAAATAATAGTTAAGTTAGATAATAAAGACCTAAAATATAAAGAGAATATTAAATAGTTAAAAATAGTATAATTTATAACTAAAAGTAGTTATACTAAGTTAAGTAAATACTATTTAAAAAATAAACGTAGAGTAGTAGTTTTTATTTAACTATATAACTATTTTTAATCTAATATAAAAGCTTACAGTATATAAAATATAATTATTATAAATATTTATTATAGTAGAACTCTAACTACTAGTCTAAAATAATATATAGAAACCCTAATATAAATATATTTATTAAGAATAATTCTTTAATTACTTTAATTACTATAATAATAATAGGCGTATAAGTTATATACTATTATTAAACCCCTTTATATAATAACTATAAAATAGTAAGTAGTTTTAAAAGCCTACTACTTTATTAAGTAGTTTTTTAATTTTAAGCTAAGTATCTTTTATAGAAAAAGCTAAAGAGGCTAGTAACTAAGTATATAAAGAAGAAGAAGTCTACTTAAGTACTCTTTATATAAACATAACTAAGGGTTTTAATATACTAAATTAGTAGTAAGCGTATAAAAATATATTTTTTTAACTAACTTAAGTTATAAAAAACGTACTTACTATACTAATTACGTAAGTTAGTATTAAACGTATTTTTAATATTACTAAGAATATTATTAGTAATTAAAGGTATTAACTTTATACTTAAATAATCTAGTAGATTATAATTTTTACTAATTTAATTCCTTAAGAAACAGAAAAATAAACTAAACTATAAAATATAATAATAAAAATAAAAGATAATAAGGCTCTTTATAATAAAGTTAATAATTTACTAAATTTTTTAGTATCTTAGAAGCTTATTAAAAAGTATATAAAAAATATATATAGCGTAAATAGAAATTTAATAAAAAATACTAAAAACTATAAAAATAAATTACTCTTTCTTCTATAAAAGCGTTAAAAGTCTATACGCTATTATAAGAAACTATAATTAATAGTTATTATAATTTAATTTCTATAAGTATATAAACTAAACTAGAGTCTTATACTATATTTAATTTAGTAATTTTTAAAAAAGAAACTTTAATAACTCTAACCTAACCTTAACCCCTAGTCTATATAATTTTAATTTAACTTTAACCTATTATCTATATAATCCTAACCTAATTCTAACCTAACGCTAGATAACCCCGACCTATTTACTAGCGTATAAGTAAATAATTTACTCTAATCTACTCTTAGAATATAGTATACCCTTTTATAGAAATAGTTATAATAGATATAAATAGTATTAAATAAAGCTCTATAGTAAAGAATAATACGGAATTAATATATATTTATATATTAATTAAATAAAAGGGTGTGGCTATAGTAGCTATATAGGCGACTAAAAAGAATTTTAAAAAAGAAGAAGTATGTATATACTTTTATTACAAAATTAATAGTATTATATAAATTTACTCTTATTATTAGTTTAAATAATAATAGCCCTATTTAGACTATATAGTGTTTATAATATAATTATTTTCTTTAAGTCCTAATTTAATAAATTTTATATTTATACTAATCTTTTTACTATTTATTTTTTTAATTTTATATATTAGACCTATTGTTTCCGGGAGCTTTATCTTTTTTTAATATTTAAGTTCTTTTTTTATAGTAAATCTAGCCATAACTATAACTCTATTAAATATTATAAAGTTAAGTCTACTATTAATTATAGCTCTGTAGTAGGTTAAGAGATATATAAAAATATAATAAGAGCCTAATATATAAGCCTTCTTTCTTAGCTTTAATATAGAACGATTTAATATTATTTTTTTAAGTGCTTTTATAGTATATTTAGTAGCCTAATTATTATAGGTTTTATTTTTAGCGGGTATAGATATAAACGCTTATAAAATACTATTTTTAAGTTTTTAAATAATAACTAAATAACTAGGACTTTTATTTTATTCTTTCTTTTACTCGACTCGTGCATTATATTATTTATAAAGAAAAAAATAAAGCTCGGGTTTAGGCTAAAAGTTTCTAATAACTCTAAGCCTAACTATTTAAAAAATAATTTTATTATACGTTGTACGCACTGCGATTAATAGTTAGTATATTAAAATAAATAGGTACTACTTACTATATTATTAAGAGTACTTTTTTAATAAAAGTTAAGACCTTCCTCTATTTAGAAGGGGAAGTCTTTTTTATTAAATTTAGAAACTCTCTTTTTAATTTTAGGGTTTTTAAAAAAGATAATATTTTCTTTTAATAGCGCTACTTTTAAGTTATATATAGCTATACTACTAGTACGCTTTTATTAGAGCTTATATTATTAGGGTTAGAATACAGTATATAACGTAGGGTATATACCTTAACTCTACTAAATCTAGCGGAAGTTACTATAGCTAAGAATAGTTTTAGGTAAAAAACTAAAATAAGTCTTACATTATACTACACCTTATTATAAAGTTATATTTATTTTTATTTTATATTCTTAGCTTTTTTTTATTTAAGCGCTTTAGATAGTTTTAGTACTAAGCTAGCTGTAGATTATATTTCCCTATTACTTCTATAATAATACTTATAGTAAGTTGTATCACTTTCGCTTTTAGAGGGATTGGATATATAAACTTATTTTAAGTATATTCTTAAGATATATATAGGCTGTTCTAGTATACGCTATAAATATGTAAGTAAAATCCCTATTATAGAAAATTTATTATCTATTTATTAAATAAGATAATTTAGCTAGCGGTAACTATTATACAGTATTTAATATAGAGGTTTATAAAATATTATATTAGTTAATTATATTAGATATCTTAGAATAGTTTACTAGTATATACTTAGTATAAGAACAGTAGTTTTACTTATTAAAAATAGTATTTTTTAGCGTATAAACTTACTTACTTAAGCTTCTTTTAATATAACTTTACTTAGTAACGCTAGTCCTACTTATAATTAATCTTTTTTATTTAATTAGATACCCCTTTTAAACCTCTTCTTCTCTAGTCTTGATTCTATAATCTCCTCTATATAGTCTTTTCTTACTAGTAGTTTAAGTATTTATAGTCGTGTATTTTATATTTATAGTTTACTTCTACTGTTTAAGAAGTATATTTTAGAGTATTTAAAGAAGTTAGTAGAAACCTATCTTTATTAGTAAATCTATTTAAGTAATATTATTATATCCTTATAGGTCTATAGTTTCTAAAATTAACGTACCTTATACTAATAAAATCTATAATATACTTATTTTTTAAATCTACTTTTAACCTTTTGCATAATTAGTACGCGTTTTTTTTACTAAAATAGATTTTAAATTGTCTACGGAAACTAGATTATAAGTTAAAAAAAAACTACTAAACTATTCTCTTTATAATAGTTACTTATACTTTTAGTATAAAGACTATCTATTTATATTTAATTAATAAAGAACTCTAGGAGAGTTTAGTAGTCCTAAAGAGGAAGTTTCTCTTTTATACCTTAGGTATAATTCTACTATTTTTTAGAAACTTTTTAGTAAGTACTAATAGTTTTATTTAGAGTTAGTTAAGAATAAAACTTATATATTTAAGTATTAAGAAAATAGGTAGAAAGCTTTTAGATTAATAGTTAAAAGAGATATATTAACTATAATTATTAATAGGGAGCTAAAGGAGACGTTCCTAAATAACGTAACTAAGTTTCTAAATTCTAAAACTAGAGAATAGTATTCTAGGTATAGTTTTTTTTATTAATAAAAGTATCTATTTTACGGACTACCTAAAACTAAAAAATTTAGTTTTTACCTTTCTATTATAGGTCACTTTAATTTAGATATTTACGTTCTTACGCTATTTAGTTTAAGTAATTACTTTTTAAAATATTTTTTTAATAAGCTCCTATAGTACTATATTGTTACGGAGGCTTAGAGTAGATATTAAATATTAATATTTAATAAGAATCTATATATAGGGAGCTCGCTAGGTGTTTTAGGATAAGGTAAAGGTATATATTAAAACGCTAGTTTTACTAGCGTAGGTATACCTATCTTAGCGCTTATATTTAAGTAAGAGGTGCCTTTATATTTATAATACTATTTCCTTCTTTAAAAAATTTTATTTTTAAAGCTTTATAACTAGTTCTATATATTCTTAACTTTTATATAGTAGAGCGGAGTTAAATACTTATAAAAATAAAATATTATTATTAGAGTGGTAAAACGCGTAACTACTTAAATAGTAAGCTATAAAACTATTTTTATTTATAACCTAACTATTAGAGTTATAGAGTACGTTAGGTAAGTATAGCTTTTTTTATTTATTATTTATACCTCTAAGAAAGTTCTTTATACTAAGCTATATTATTCTTACAATCCTATTATACTATTTATCTTCTAATTATACTTTATTATCTGTTAATTATCTGTTAATTAGTTATTTATTTATTTATTATAAGCTAGGTAATAGCTATTTATATATTATAAGCCTTTAAGAAGGATATACTTAATTATTAGGGCGTTTATAAGTAATATTAGTAGTACTCTATAAAGTATTCTTAATAATCTATAATATTAAAGTAAGATTACTAGTTAGGATTATTATAGTCCTCTTACTTAACTAAAAATTTTAATAGGCTCTTATAGCCGTTGTCTAGATTAATTATATATATATTAATTTTATAGTCTAGTATTACTTTAGTATTATAGATAGGTAGTCTTTTTTTTATAGTAATAGGGCCTTATAGTTTTCATTACTACTCTAGTAGCAGTGTTATATCTTATAAATAAAATAGCTATAGGTAAAATTATAGATAAATATTTTTAAGTATAGTATAACTAGTAAAATTAAGTTTAAAGACCTAACTAGTGTTATAGTAATTATTTAGTTATTTATTATAAATATTAATAACTTTAAACAGCCTTAAGTTTTTATTTTTTAGTCCTTTAGAGCGACGCGTATAGACGTTATATATATTAAATATAATTTAGTTACTTACGCCGATTTTTAGAATAAGTAATTATTAATACTTAGTATACTTTTTTATTTTTATTTATACCTACGTTAGTACTAAACGTAGTTATTATTTTATATAGTTTATATATATAAGAAGTTTATTTATAGCTTACGCGTCGCGTATTACCTTTTATTTTTTTAATAATATACTAGGAGGTTTAGTGCCTATACGTAGTAAGTATCCTTTTATAGCTTTAAACAGTATTATATTTATTAATATAATATTATTATTTACCTTAAACTTTGTAATAGGCAGTAACTTTACTTAATTATTTTATTTATAATTAATAAAGTAGCGTAAATAAGTTTTTAATACTTAATTAGCAATTTTCGTCTATTTATTTATTTCTAGATAGAAGGCTATAAATAATTTTAGCATTATACTAACCCTTTTATATAGTTATTTTTAAAACTAAGACGTGAATTATATACCGCGGTTAATAATAAATTCTATAAAGTAACTTTTTTTATACTAAATATATTTAATAAAAACTTAGACGCAGGTTTCTGCGTTAAGAGATATTAAAAGTATAAACTTTTTTTTTAATAATCTGTCTACGAGGATTATAATATACCTATAATTATAATTATTATAATAACTCTTAGGTAATAGCGTAATAAAGTTAATAGATACGCTAGTCTAGTAAGTATTTAGTATAAATAGTAGATATAGTAGACTGTACTTACTTTTATATTTTAATTTTACTTTAAAATAAGTAAAGTAGTTACGTATATAGCGGGCAACGCTATTTATATAGTATAACTAGTAATAATATTATAATAGTTACGTATATATTTTATATTTACTATTATACCTAATAACGTAGTTATTATAATATAGTTATATAAGGCGTGTTTAAAGTTTATTATTATAAAATATAAAGACTTTACTATTAATATATAGTAGGTTATTATTTAAATAATAGTCTTATAGTTTAATGTAAATACTAAGGTTATAATAAAGCTAGTAGGGTATATAATATACGCCGCTCTCTATAGTGTTAATTATAGTTTTAATAATATTATTATAGAGACTAATTATTTTAAATAGCCTTAATAGGTTTATATTATTAGCGTCCTTATAACTATTATAAAGTTTTAAAGTAGCGTCCTCGTCTTAACTATTAAAAATAAATAGCTCTTTACTAATTTTATAAATCTATTAAAATAAACTTATAATATCTAACTCTATTATATCTATTAAGATCTTAGCTAAGTATATAATATATTAGAAGCCGCTGTTATACTTAGTATATATAGGTAAATTAAATTATTTAAAAGGTAATAGTACCTACTATTAGTATTATATTTAGTTATTATATATATTTACAAAGATATTTTTAGTTTATTATATTAGTATACTAGGCTTTATATCTTTCTTACCGGGCCTATATTTAATTATAAAATTAAATTTTAATAGAAACTTAGCTTATTAAGCTTATTAGCGATTTAACTATTTAATTATTATAAAGTATTTTAAAGTTTTATAATTAGAAAATACTTTTACGGGGTTAAGTATACTAGTAAGCTTAAGTTACTATTTTTTAAAAGTATACATAATTACTATAAGCTTTTTATTATAAATAAAGTAGTTAAGCTTTACTAGTTTTATTTTTATTAAAAAAAAAGGTAATAGGCTATAGGACACCGTCCTTATACTAAAAAAGTATACTAGTAATAACCTAATTAAATATATTAGTCTCTATAATCGTGCGCGTATTAGGGTTAAAGTAAATAAGTATTAGGGTATTAATAAAGGCGTGTTTAAGCTACTTAAAGGCCTTTTTAGTAGTTAGTATTAATATAATTCTTTCTATAGCGCTATTACGTGTTAGCTTAATTAGTAGTCTTATAACCTAAAAGAAGTAGTATATAAATTACTAGTAAAAATTTATAAACCTAATAAAAGTTTAAATATTTTTAACTATTTTAAGTTACTACTACTCTATAATAGTTTTAATTTTAGCTAAGTTTATTTTTAGCCTATTTATAAATAGTATTATACTAAGATAACTAATACATTAAACTAAAAACTTATATTTATTAATATTAAGATATAGTTCTACTTTACAAAGCTTATATAGTACTTTAAGGTAATATTACTTATAGTCTGAGTTATTCTTACTAAAAATAATAATATTATTAAAATAAACTAAATAAAAGTTATCTAAATACTCGCGTAATAATTAATTAATATATTATTAAAAGGTATCTAGGGCGTTATATAGCCTAAAGAGTATAATTACGTATTTAAATAGACCGAATCGCGTAAAAAAAGTAATTTTATACTTATTACTTTTTTTAATTTAGATTTTATTAAATACTATAATAATATTAAACTTAGAAAAAATGCGCGTCTTATTTATATAGGTAAGTGTTTTTTTTAACTTTAGTAGGGCGTTGCGATTTTTAATTATAATTTTATTAAGATTATAATAGTTAATATATATATAGATACTTCCTCCGGGTTTTTTAACTACTAATAGTAGAGTAGTAAATAGAAAATTATTTTTATAAATATATTTTTTTACTATTTTAGTTTATATATAAATTTTAATTATTTTAGTTTTTTTACGTAACGTCCTAAAATAGTATTATATAATTAGCTAGCTACCTTTTTTAAGGTATATTTTATAATTAATACCCGGTTATCGGGGCGGTAGCTTTGCTATCTTTTTAAAGTTTTAGAGGTTAGTAATATAATAAAATTATTTTAGTAATTTTTATTTAATTTTATTAATTATAGGTAGCGGTCTGTCTAATTTTAAATAGAACTTATTAAAATTAGCTTAGATAGCTACGGTAGTAATATATTTAAATCCTATAAAAGTTATATAAATATATTAGATATTATCCGCGTTATTTATATTATTATTTATTTTAAAACGTGTCTAGTCTTTTGGTATTATTTAGATAATAGAGTCTAGATTATAATAAGCTATCTTTATAGTAGCTTTAGTTAAAATAATTACTATATTAACGCTATTTTTATTTTTTAGTTTAATTATTTTAGCGTAATTATTTTTATATTAGTTATACGTTACTTTAATAGGTAGAAACTAGTATAGATAGTTACTATAGTAGTAGTTTAATTTAAATACTATTATTTTTTTATTTTATTTATATAAAGAATTATAAGTCTTAAGCTATAACTGTTTAACTATTACGTTATAGTTAATAATATTTATAACCTAGTACTAGTTTTTATTAATATATTCTTTAATTGCTATACGTATCTTAGCTATATATATTATTTTACCTATAATATTACTATTAGTAAGTTTTAAAATAATAGGGCTCTGCGCTGCGACTATTTAGAGCTTATAGGTATATATAAAGTTAGTACTAACAACCTATTTAGTATAACTACTATTTAGAAGAATATATATAGTAACTAATATTTTATTAAATATATTAACTTATATTTTTAGTTTTATCTAAGCGCTGTAGGGTAGCTTATTTAGTAGATTTTTATTATAATTAAGTAAATAATTTATTGCGCCGTATACTACGGTAGTAGTAAGTTATTTTTTTTATAAACTATAAGCTATATAGTAAATATTACTTAATAAAATAAAAAATAATTATAGGCTTAATTAGTTTACCGGCGCGCGTCGCTCTATTATAAGGTAATACTAGAGGGTATTAAAGATCTCTTTATACATAAATAAGGGTCTCTAAAAGTAACTATCTATAGAGATTATACTTTTTCCTAACGCCTAATATTATAGTCGCTATTATAGGCGTTATTAGTATTAGCGTTCTAAGTATTTATTATTTAAAACTATTTAACTAGTACTAGGGCTATAGAGCCCTTTTTATAAAAATTAAGTTAATTTTAATTTAGTATATAGTTAGGTCTTAAATAATAAATATATACTTTCTTAGTTTAGACTACGCGGAATTCTCTTAATAGGTAATAATTTAGGTTAAAAGTAAGGTTACGTTAGTTATTAAAGTTAGGCTTTTTATTAGCGGGAGCACTAGCCCGCGTAGACTTTTTATTATTTTTATTATTTTTATTATTTTTCTTCTTAGGCTTTTTATAAGTAATATTCTTAAAAGTTTTATATTAGAACAGTTACTGAATAAATTATATTTAGATTTTATTTACTAGAGCTGTACTTATTATAATAGCTTTTAAACGTAGATTAAAATTAGTTATAGCTTTAAACTTTATTAAAATAGGTTTTAGATAGGCTTGTGTCGCTTTATTCTTAAAGCGGGCTAGTTATTTATTAAAAGACTTATTTTTACGTTACTATAACTTATTAAAGTCGAATTCTATAAGCGTAGTAAGTTATTAATTAATTAATCTAAAAGCCTTTTATAAATTATTATATAATTCTCGTATATTTTAGTATAGGTTATTTAATATTATAATAGTACGGTTATAGATACGAATAAGTATATAATTTTTATATACTTAATAGAGGTACTTAATTTTAGACTATTTATTAGGAAAAAGCTTATATAATTACTAGAACTTTATTTTTATATTCTTAATATATATATTTAGATTCTTGTCGGCAGTATTGCTAAATTTATTAATATTCTTTTATCTATTATTTAAACGACGCTCCCTTTTAAAAATAGTAATATTAATTATTAATACTAGCGTACTACTACGTTATTATTAATCCTTATAGAACGTATAGTAAACTTTATTAAATAACGTTAATTTTATATTACTATAATAAAAAAAACTATTAGAGTTACCGGAGCTATTACTACTATTATTATTAAATAGGTTTAAAAATATAAAATTTTATAATAATTTATACGGCACTATTTTCTGTTTTTTATTTTTACTATCCTTCTTATACTTTTTATCTTTCTTAGAGAATTTATTGTTAGTTATAATATTATAAGAAGCTTTTACTAATAATTTTAAGTATTTTAGTTTATTTTATAGTTTACGCGCTTCTTAAATTACTATAATAGAGTATTATTTATATTTATTACTACGTTAAATTATTTTACTAAAAACTTTATTAGCGGTTAGTTGGCGCTATTATTTAGTATTTAGCTCTTTTTATAGAGTATATACGTTATTTCTTATACTATTACGCTTTTAATAAATATAAATAACTAATTAAAATGCGCTATTAAAATTTTATTTTTATTACTAAATCTACAGCTCTAGTCGTGCTATATTTATTTTAGTAGTATATTATAGTTTTTATGCTTTTACTTTTAACTATTTTATTAGTTTAATTATTTATTTAACTGCGTTTAGGTTACCGCGTAATATACTTTAATAGTAAAAGTATTTTAAAATAGTAATAAACTAATCTTTTAGATATTCTATTATGCTTACTTAAAGATTATTAATAAAAAAGATAGTAGTAATAATATATTTATTTATAAGTTATCTCTTAGGTAGGGTGCGTACTAAAATAAAATATTTATACTTAAATTTCTTTTTAGGGTGCTCTTTATTAGTCGTAATAGCTATCCTAATAAATAATAAGATATCGGCTTTTATAGTCTTAGCTTATTTAATAAATACTTTATAGTTAATTATAAAGCTATACTATAATTATTAATTTATTATAGGTTAACTAGTAATAGTTATTACGTTAAAATTTTTATTATTATTACTAATATTTAGTAAAATAGGATAAAAGACGCCGAAGCTACTTTTATAGTAATTACTCTTTAAGGGTTCTTTACTAGTATTTACTATTAAGTTCTTTTTAATTTTTTTAGTAAAAGGACTATTTATAAACTATTTACTAAAATTATAAAAAGCGTTTAGTAATCTAGTAATTATATTTTTATAAGGCTTACTAATTTTAAGTTTAAAAATAATTATATTTACTATACTAGGCGATCGCGGCGGTAATAGTAAAAATAACTTATTTAACTAATTATATAACGCGTTATTAGCTAGCGTATACTAAATTAATTTTTAGATATTATACTTCTTGGCGGTACTATTACTAGTTAGTTTTTAGATAGCGCTATTACTAGTTAATTTATAGATAGCGCTATTACTAGTTAATTTATAGACAGCGCTATTACTAGCCGGTTTTTAAGCGGTAGTACTATTACTAGTCTATATAAATAAAGTCTTTATATAAGGTTTTACTATCTTATCTATACTAATAGGTATTTTATATAATATAAAGAATCGGTTTACTATAACTATATAATTAATAAAATATAGATTTTTTAGAATCCGGCGCTTACGTAGTTTATTATAAAATATTATTTTATAAGTACTTTATTTATAAGTATAGAGGGACACGTAGATTATATTATAAAAGCTTAAAATAAATATTAAATATTAATATTTAATAAGAATCTACGTATAGAGAGCTTACTAAGTATCTTAGGGTAAGGTAAAGGTATATACTAAAACGCTAGCTTTACTAGCGTAAATATACCCGTCTTAGCGCTTATATTTAAGTAAGGGGCGCCTTTATACCCGTAATATATATTATTTATTTAAAAAATATTAACGCGACTGCTGTGTATTAAAAACCTAATAGTAGTATAGATCTAAGCTAAAGCGCTAACTAAAATAGTTTAACTAATAAAAAGGTATTTTTATTAACTCTTCTTAATATACTAAATAGCCTAGTATTATTCTAAAGTAGATTATTAATTATAATAACTAACTATATTAAACGCCTAAATCCGGCACTTATACGTCCTAGTTATATAAATATAAAAATTAAGCTCTATTTAGCTAATAAAAATATAATTTGTTAGCTATTTTTTTTTAACTACCCCTCTAAGACTAATATTTACGATAACGAATTAGGGCGGATTTTTTTTTAACCTAGTAAAGGAGCTGTAGATAACTATAAGTTATTTTATTTAGAGTAAGAGTTTATAGTAAAGGTACTAATACTAGAATTTAGTTTAGTTAAGATCTTATTCTTTTAATTAGTAAATAAGTATTTATTTTATTATACTATTACTAATATAGTGGCGTAAATAGAGAAGCTTAAAGAGAAAGAAATAAAATTAACTAGAATAATATTATAGACACTTAACGGTAATAATAGATTTAAAAACTATTAATTAGGTTTTCTAGTATAGGGCTGTTTTATAGAACTTAGGCCGATATACTAGTATAAAATAATAAGAAAACTTAAGAATAATAGGGCTATATATTAAAATAAAGTATATTTCTTTTTAGCCTATTGCTTCTTTTATCTGTTTTAATTAATTAGATATAACTACTTTCTCTTTTTAGCTTAAACGAGAAACGTATTCTTATTTTTATATTTTATTTAACTTATTCTGTACTATTTAAAGTATTTTTTTTATATTATTATATAGCTTTAGATTTAGAACTCTTTATTTTTTACTATTAAGAAATACTTTTCTCCGTAACCTGTTAATATAAGGAATTAATAGTTAGTAGTATAGTATAAAAATCGCTTTAATAGCTTTAAGAAAATTGTTTTTATTACCTACTAAATTTTTTTTTTAGTAAGCTCTTTTATATCTATATAATTTTACTTATTAAAGCGTTTTATAACTCTTTCCTAGTATAGTCTATAGTAGTAAATATATATTTAAAAAAGTATTTAAAAAAATAATTCTAAATTATATATAAAGGAATATAGCTTATTATCTAAGAGGATTCTAATTATTATAAACGCTTACGTGTTAGTCTTTTTTTACGCCCCTAACACTTTCGTATAATCTTTCTTAATAATAAGATTTAGGTTAATTAAAAAGGTAGGCTAGGAAAGATTATCCTTATTCTTATTTACTATAAGGTTATTTAGTAAAATATTATATTATAGTATACTAGTTTATATATATAGCAATTTATATTCTATAATATAGTTTTTTAGTATAGATAGAAGGCTAGTCTTAAAACTCGCTATATATATAGGCTTTTTATAGTTTTAGATAATAACGCGATAGTATACTTAATTTATTATTACTTTCCCTTTCTTTATAGAAGAGCTTAAATAGGTCTACTTATTAGGTAGTAAAGGCGCGTTTATATAACTTAAGGACTACTTTTATCTAGCAGCACTATTACTTTAATCTTTCCTTAAAAGGGAGAGAATAGTTATACTTAAAAATAGTATTATACTTTTTAGTTTATAGTTTATTACTTTTATTATATTTAGATTTTAGCGTATATTTCTGCGGATAGTATTATTCTTACTACTTATATAAACTATCTTATAGTAGTAATATCTTACTATATTAACTATATTCTTATTAGTTATTTTATATAGTAGTTTACTCTCCTCTTTACGTTTTAGGTACTACTATAAATTTTTAATAATAAGGAGTATTTATAACTTATCCCCTTCGCGATAGGCGTTTTAATAAGTTATAGCTTAACTAGTAATATAAGCTATACGCTTTATAACCTTATTAAGAATAAGCTACTCTATATAACTATTTTATTTAATTTTAATATACCGCGTATCTCTAACTAAAATAATTATAGAGTTAAATCTAAACTATTTTTTATTTAACTATAGGAACCTAAGTACGGTAAAAATAAATTATAGCCTATTTTTATTAATATTAAATAGTAAAAAAGTAATTCCCCTAAGTTAGTTAAAAATTTATAGTTATATATAGGGTCTATATAGCGTAAAGTTAAAAATAAAGTAGTAACTCTTTTAAGCGGTAAAAACCTTTTGTGTATATTATTTAAGGTTAAGCTATACTTTAGAGGCTATATTAGTTATTAAATTACTTTTTAGTTTTCTAAATATAAGAATTTATTTTTAGTAATATTTTAAGTTTATACTAGCGATTAGGTTATTTATAAAACTAATATCTAACTTACGGTTAATAGTAAAGTCTTATATAGATTAGTAAGACTATACTAGTAGTTACTATTAAGGCCTAAAAGTAAACTAATACTTTTTTATAAAGTCTAAGAGCTGTCTAGTAAGCTATATAAACTAGTTTAAAATATTACGTTTTTTTACGTTTATAGGCTAGCCCTACTAGCCACTCTCCCTTTAAAAAAGTAGATTATCCCCTTTTTTATACTTATTAAATATAGCCTATACTACTAATTTTAAACCTAAGACGCTTTTAAAGTAAGTATTAAAGAAACTAAAAACCCTAATATATAATTATTCTAGTTTCTTATTTATTATACCGTTTATATATTTATAATATTTAGTAGAGTTTATAAAGCTACTTATATTATATAGCTATAGCATCTACTAAAAAAAGGTAGTAAGAAATAAAATAGATAGTAAAAAAGTTATAAGATTAGTAATTATAAAAACTATTAATATAGTAATAATAGCGTAGATATTATCTTATATAACTTTATTAGGCTTATTATTAAAAACTGCTCTAAAAAGCGGTAGAATATACTTAGCATTAAAGTTATTAAAGTAGACTGCTAAATTTAGAGCTAATAGGTTATTAAGAAGATTTCTATTATCCTAATTTAAGGGCAGTAAACGTATAGCAGATAGACCCTATAAAATATATATTAGGTTAAAAAGAAATTTTTTCGGTCCTATTACATAATATTAGAAAATCTTATAAAATTAGTGTTAAGCTGTATCTTCTCTATTAATATAGTATAATATATTAGCGCTTATAATAGCTAGACCTCTATATTTAAATTTAAAAAAGTTATACAGGGGGGTGACATTGGAAAAGAGTAATCCAAAAAGTTATCTTTTTTAAAAATTAATATAAAATTAATTACTAAGCCTAATAATACGCTAATTATACCGTTTTAAAGAGAAAATAATAGAGATTTATATTAGAATTTTAGTTACGTTATATTTATTACCTGTAATATATTAAAATTACCTAAATATAACAAATTTTTTAACCCCTTCTTTAGGTTCCTATAACTTTTTAGTTAGTAAATATATTTAACTAAAATTTTAACTATACTATTTTAGGCCTAGTCTAGGTCACGTAACTAATTTTTCGAAGTATATTAGTAATTTAATAATAAAATTATATTAATTATAAAAATAGTGCTGAGCCTTACATAATTAATAATTACGTGATATATTAGTAATATTATAGTATATTATAATATCTTTTACCTTTTATAAACTTAAACTTCTATTTCCTTAAAATGGAGCTACAATTCTTAAAACTCGAATATAAAGTTAATTTACTTTTAAAAGTAAATACTTCTCCTTCTTTAATTGCTACTACCCTATAAAAGTTAGAAAAGAGTATTTATAATACTATACAACGTATTAAAAATAAAAATAAAAATAATTATAATATAAAAAAAGTTCATATAGGGGGTATAAAAAAGTTAACTAAAAAAGATAAAAGAGTTATTAATAGAGACTTAACTAGAAGTCCTAAAAAAGAAAATAAAAGACTATTAATAGAAAATAGTCTAAATATTATAAAAAAATAGTTATAAAAGACTTTAAAAGAGAAGGGTTACTCTATTAATATAAGTAAAAAAAAACTAATAATAAACAAAGAAAACGCTAAAAAAAGATTAAAATACGCTAAAGAACAATTAAAAAATATAAAAAATATAAAATTAAATAAAATAATATTTTCTAATAAGTTAGTGATACAGAGGGGTAAAACTAGAAGAGAATACTATAGAAAAAAGGGTAATAATAGAGTTAGAAAAGAACTGGCTGTTAGCTAATTACAAAGTAAGTTATTTTAACTTTTTAAAATATTAAATTATATAACTTTTTATCTATTTTTAAGCTATAGTTTTAGTTTTTTAATATTATTTATATTAATTAATTTATAGGCTATAATATTACCTTACAAGTTTGGGGTACAATTTAGGTAGAAGGTAGAAGTAATTTAGTATTTATTAAAATACCTAATTTTTCTACTTTTTATACTAGTAAGGACTATATAAATAAAGTCCTTATACCTAAGGTTAAACTAAGTATGAAAAGAGGTAAGTTTTATACTATTTTTTTACTCCTTTTTTTATTAATACAATAATATATATATATATATATTATTATATTATATTATAATTATAATCTTTATATTAATATTAATTTAGGCTAGTAATTTTAATAAGATAACGTCCCTATTTATAAAACTATAGAAGTTTTAACTTAGTTTAAAAATAATAAAATTAAACTATTTCTTTACCTAGCCTATAGTCCTGATTTAGCCCCTATAGAAAATATATAGAATTTATTAAAATTAGGACTAATTAAAAATAAAAAGGCTAATTTAGGTGTAGGAAATAGTTTACATAGTATAAACGCCTTTATAAAAGCTACTAATAAGGAGTAGAATAAAATACCTTAAAAAGCTATTAATAATTATATTTTATTACTCCCTAACCGTTATAAGGCGGTTATAGAAGCTAAAGGCTATTATACTAAATACTAGTAATATATTATTTACTAGTTTATTATTAAAAATGTAAAAAAGTGACTTTTATATATAATTATATAATTAATATATAAATATATAAAAATAGTTAATATACTAATATAACTTAGTATCTATTATTATATATATAAAAATAAGCAAATTTTACACCTTAAATAAAAAGTTATAATAGCCTAAAGTAGGGTCCTAAAAATTATCTATATTTACTAATTTTTTTTACCCCTAAACCCCTTAGTAAGCAGCGCCTACTAGGGTGAATAGAATCTACTAGTCTTTCTCTTTAAAACAGTATTATTGTCGTATTTTTAGGCCTTATAACTAAAAAGTTATATTATTTTAAAACAGGTAACTTTTTTAATTACTCTTTCCCAATGTCACCCCCCTATAAAAGGTATTAAGCCCTTTGCTAATAGGGTTTACCTTAATTATTTTTAATTACAACTTATTAGCTATAGCGTAAAAGTATAGTAAATACTTAAGGTAGTTAATAAAAATAATAATATAAATTATAGTAAAATAATAAGTAAAATAGATTTATAGAGGGGGTATTAAGAGCGAAATTATGTATAGACGTTTAAGAATAAAAGATAATAAAAATACGATATACTAACAGCGTAATAGAGACTATACTAAATTAAAAAAATTTTTAGAACTAGAGTTATTACTACTAGTGAAAATAATGTACTAATTTTTAGTAAACCTTTTAGTTAGTATTAAAGTAACTAGACTAAGACACTATATATACGTAATATAAACTTAATTATTATAAATTATTTTTAGTATTTTAAATTTATAGATACTAGTGCGATAAAAGGCTTTATATAGTTATAAATATATTAGTTACTATTAGTAAGTTATATTATAAATTTATATAAAAAGACGGTAATAGTAAGAATCCTAAATTTTAAAATTAACGTAAATTATAGTATATAAACGCCTACTTCAGATATTAACTAAACGGTTAATATCTATACCTAGCGCCTATTATAACTAGGGAGCTATAACAACGTAATAGCCTTAGGAGTTAACGTAGCTAGTCTAATTTATAAGTATACTATACGCTTTAGTATTTATTTTCTAAATATATAACTAATTATATAAAGCCGTACGTACTTAAACTTTACTATTTCCCCATTCTTCTACTTACTAGGACTAGATACGCTTACTTACGTAAGTCTATAATATTTAAAATATAATATAACTAGTTACGGCTTTTAAAGTCCTCTATATAGTTACTATTATAAAGTAAAAGCAGTAGGGGATTAATAAAAAGGATAAAAAAGGTAGAGGGGAGGTTAGTATTAGTTTTAGAGACGCGCTAGTAACTGTATAAAACGTAAATAAAGTATTTATTTATAGAAAGTAACTTATTAGTAGTATATAGCTATAGCGAATTAACTATAACTATAATTAATAGGTATAATAGCTAATAAAGTAAAAAATATTACTATTAGTAGTAACTAACTATATACTTTACTTATATATATTACTATTATAGACTAAATAAGCGAACTAGCTAGTACTCTAGTTATTAGAGATAATACTATAGATAGTAAAGGCTATATTATACTTAATTATATCCCTATTATTCTTAGGGGGATAGCTTAATAATTGTTAAAACGCGGCCTTAGTAGCTAAATAATAAAGTAGGGCGTAATTAATAGTAGAAATAAGTAATACTTTATATAACTTTTAGCTATACCTTTTATTACCTTTAAATCTCTGTACTATCTAATTATAAGTCTCCCCCTAATAAGTTTAAACTATTTACTGCTAGCTTTACTAAAAAAATATTATAATTAGGGCTATCTTTTTTTATAACCGTAATCTGTATAAATATATTTTATAATTTTAAATACTAGACGTTACCGCTACTACCTTTTAAATACTAAGTAAAATATACCTAAAAACTACGCCTTTTAACTAAAGGTTTTACGGGAAATTGTTCTAGATATACTTTATTAAGATTTTTTATAATACTTAGAGAATAGCCGGTTTTATTTAATTTAAAGTTATAGTTATTCTAGTATATATAAATCTCTTTTATCTAGTTTTACTATTAAATTTAGCTACCTTATTACTATTTAATTCTAGCTCTTTTTTAGATCTATATTTAATACTCTAATTATTTTTATATAATATTTATATATAAAGTTATCCCCCTTCTGTATAAATCCTAAATTACTTATAAAATTAGAGTAATATTATATTTAATTATTTTAGTTACTATTAGCACTCTATTAGTATAAAGACTATATTATATTTCCTCTCTTTACTATAATACTATATCTTTCTAGCGGCTTAAGCTCTTTTTTAGGTATACTAGGTAGTAGCTTCTATTTTAGTAGGTTAAGTAGTTTAAGACTCTAGAGTCTATACTTATATAAATATATCTTAATCCTATATATTCTTAATTTTAAGCTAATTTAATCTAGTCTTATTATATATAGACTCTAGCTAAAGTAATAGGTTTAGTAGTAAGAGTACGGAAATTATACTCTTTACTTAAGCTATTACTTAGCTTATTACTAGAGATATAGGCTAATTTTTACTACTTAAATATAGCTTAAGTACTACTTAGTATATTAGTTTTGCCCGTACTATTAAATATAAAGAGAATAATTAAAATCTAGTTATATTTATTAATAGTCTAGATAGTTATTAAAGGAGTATATAAAAAGTAATATAGGTAATAAACTATAGTATCTTCTTACCTTTTTATAAGACTTTTAAGGCGTAGATAGTAATTAGAATAGGTAAGGTTTAGGCAATAAAAGATAGATAGTAGAAAGAAATAGCTAAGCTAAAGGTAGTAGTATTAGCTAAAATAATACTATATATAACTAAAAAAGTATAACTAAGTATTTTTTTACGCTTATCCGAAGGAGCTATATTAATTTAGTATATACTACGTCCTTACTTAATATAGAGATAGGTAAAAATAAAGGCGCTATAACCTAAAGCCTATTAAATATAAAATTTTTTAAATTTTATAGCTAGTAGAGTAATAACTTAATAGATAATTTATTAAGCAGTAGTTATAACGACAGCGTAATAATAGTAAAATAATAACTATAAAATAATAATAAAGTATTTATAGGTTATTATTTTAGGTAGAACTATAGATAGAACTATAGACTATATATAGTATATTTAAAAAAGTAAGTACGTAGTACCTTTCTCCCTATAATACTATTTAAAATATCTTCTTCTTTTTTAAATTATTATAGCTAGAACGATTTTAAAGCTTACTTTTAGGCGCCTAATAATTATAATTACTAACCCCGGCTAGTTAATAATAATAATAGTAACTTTAATTTCTACTAAAAACTTAAATAACTAGCGGGACTATATTAAAAACTATCTAAAATATTATTATAAGTTTATAAAAAGGGCCGGTCTTTTTAAAAGGCTATTTTCTTTTATTAATATTTTTAATTTTAGGTTAGTTACTATACGGCTCTCTATTCTTAAATATAAAATAATCCTTAATCTTAATAACGTTTACGGCTTATATTTATATAGTAATATAATAAAGCTAGTAAAATAGTAGCTTAAAAGAGCTAAGAGCTTACTAAGTAAAGTAGAGGGTAAGGTAGAGGGCGAGATAGAGGGTAAAGAGGAGGGTAAAAAAAAGTTTTTTAGGGCAGCGTAAGGAAAATAGGTAAAACTCTAAAAAAAAGAAGCTTTTAAAATACACTAGTTAAACGAGTTACCCTATTTTTTTTTAATCTTTAATAACTTTTGTAATACTAGGCCTAATTAGGTAATTTTTAGCTTATTAAGCTTAGTTACTTAGAAATTTTAATTTAATTAAAAATTACCTAATTAGGACTAGTATTAATAAAATTATTAAGTAACCTATTTTTATAACCCTAACCCAACGTCGGATTAGGATTACTTATATAAAACCTTTAATAACTTTAGTAATACTAGTCCTAATTAGGTAATTTTTTACTAAATTAAAATTTCCGAGTAACTAAGCTTAATAAGCTAAAAATTACCTAATTAGGCCTAGTATTATAAAAGTTAATTAAGTTTTAAGAAAAAGCTTAGCATTTTAGATTTACCAGCCTATTTTAGAAGTAGTTAAAATTATTTATATATACACGTAAAAGTAGAATAGGTAGTAAGTAATAAAAAAAAAGTATACTACGGCGCTGTAAGGTAGTCGTAGAAGCTTACTATTAGAGAAGTTAGTAGTTATTTTAAAAAGACTAAGAGGCCCTATAGGGGAGGCGTTATTTTAATATTTTAATTACTATCTATCTAAAAAGGTTACAGGTTATTAGTAATAGAAAAAGTTATTATAGTTATTATATAAGAAGCTTATTAAAAGTTAGTTAATTATATAATATAGTAGAAGTTTAAACAGCTAGTTTAGGATCGCGTAATATTATAGTAATAACCCTAAAAGAGAAAGTATAACTAAGTATTAAGTTTTCTAAATAGGCCTTTTTATTTATATTTAGAGACTATATAGGTTTAGTTTTAGACCTTTTAATATATACTTAAACTTAGATTAGGGATCTTTTAGAGCGACTTACTCTTAGTTTAAGTTAAAGTAGTAATTACTTAGGCGAGTAACCGTAACTAAAATAGGTTACTTAAAAAAAGTTTACCTGTCTCTATATGTAAGTTACTTACTTTTATTAAAATTTTACTAAAATAACTTCTCTATACTAATACTAATCTAATATTTATAATTAGGCGTATTAAAAGAAGTTTAAGTATAACTTATATTTTAAGCTATTAAATAAAACGTAATTTTTTTAATATAACGTACTATAACTATTTATAAAGTACTTTAGAAAATACTAAATAATTAATATACTAAATAACTGTTACGTAATAATATTATACCTAATTTAAAAAATTTAGACTAAAATAAGAAAAAAATTATTATTAAGTATACACTTAACCTAGTTACGTAAGAATTTCCCCTTTAGCTTATAATTATAGTTAATATAGTTAATTTTTTACGCGTTAAACGTAATTTAGCGCTGGTTAGTACTAACTAGTCTAGTACGTTTATAAAGCGCTATAATAAGCTTATAATAAAATTTATTTATAAATATAATTATAAAAGAGCTTAATATAAATATTTTAAATTAATATAGAACTAGTTTAATCTAATAACTAATATTAAAGCTAAGTATAATATTTAAAATAATAATACGTATAACTTTAATAAAATAAATTTTATAATAAACTAGATATTTATTAACGTAGTTATTATAGTTCTAAAGAAATAAAAATAGCTTAAAGTAGTTTAACTAAATAATAAAAAGTCAATAATAGTTATTTAGGATATTAATACTAGAGAATAAATTATTTTATTTTTTATTATTTTAAAAGCGCACTAATATCTATTAAACTAGTATAAAATAAATAATTTATTTTATAATTAGGTTATTATAGTCTCTAAAAACAGCTAAATAACTAATAAGCTTAGTCTTAACTAGTTAAGGCACTTTAATAAGTATATAAAGAGAAAGGTAGTTAGTAGTTACTAATTATTTATTATTAATAGCTATAAAAGCTATAATATACTTAAATTTTAGTAATACTACTAGAATAATAAAATTATTATTTTTTATATACTTTTATACTTATTACACCTCCTATAGCTATTTAATATAAGATATTTTATATTACTAAAAAAGATATATAGACGCTAAGCAAAAGAGTTTATAAAAAAACTATATTATATATATTATAAATAAAGGTATACACATACTCCTCCTTTTTTAAAACCCCTTTTAGTCGCCTATACAGCCACCGCAGCCACACCCTTTTATTCGATTAATATACAAATATATATATATTATAAAACTTAAGTTTTTATTTTACTTTAAGTACGCCTTAATATAGTAATTACTTTTAGTAATATTTAAGTAAAATTTTAAAGTGCTAAATTAGTTTTATTTACGCTAAGATAGGTTATATTATATTTTAATATAAAATTACGTACTTTATTACTACTACTATTTAGTAATAGTCTTTAAGAGTTATATACCCCTAGTAATACTCTAGAACCAGAGTTATAATTAATATTTATAGTTAAGGCGTTTAAAAAAATTTTAAAAGATATAGTAATTATTTCGTATAAGCTAGTATTAGTATAATAAAAAAATAGCTAAATTTAAAATAATAAAAAAGGTCGCTACGTAACCTAAATTATATAAAAAAAAGTAAATTTGGATAAAAGGGATTTTAATAGTTAATAATAGTGCTTATTTAAGCACTTTATAAGAATTTAGGGCGTATAGTAATAGAAAAAAAAATAAAAAAAATAGATACGCGCTAAAATAGGTATACTCTTTTAAAAGTGCTATAGATAGTACTAAATAGTTAAATATAATATATAAATATATAAAAAGACTATAAAAGTTAACTCTAAGTAGTATTTTATACTAGTTTATATTAAATAAATCTAAATTATACTATTTTATACTATAATAGGTATAGTTTTAGTAAGGTTTTAGTAAAAGTAAATAACTTACCTATATAGGCGAGTCGCCCGTAAAGTATATTATAAATATATATATTTAGTTAAGTTTACTTTTAATAATAATAATTTTAAATTATAAATTTAGTTTTTTATACTAGTTTAGCTACTATACTACTATTTAAAATTAAAATTTAATATAGGTAAATAATTACCTCTTTCTTATAATAAATAACTAATTTTAATAAAACTTTTAGTATAGTATATTAAATATAAACTATTTAAAATTAAAAAGCTTCTTAAAAAAATTATAAAAAAGACCTTATAAATAGGCTAGTAAATCTAAAATCCTAAGCTTTTTCTTAAAACTTTAATAACTTTAGTAATACTAGGCCTAATTAAATAATTTTTAGCTTATTTAACTCAGTTACCCTAAAATTTTAATCTAATTAGAAAATTACCTAATTAGCACTAGTATTACTAAAGTTATTTAAGGTTTTATACAAGTAACTCTAACCTAGTAGTAGGGTTAGGTTATAAAAATAAATTACTTAATAACTTTAGTAATACTAGTCCTGTAGAAGAAAAACGAGCTAGAAATTACTAGATTCTAAAATTAAAGTGTAGGAACTAATTCTATAAAAGAAAGTGCTAAAGAGCCGTATTATATATATATAAAGAAAAAATAAATACTTTATTCTAAATACCTTTATAAACTAGTAATATAAGCTCTAAGGTATTTTACTATAATATACCCCCTAATTAAGCTAGTAATATTAGCTTAACTATTTAAGTAGTTTAAAATTAATTTTTTTAAACTTATAGCCGCCGTAAAATTAATTTTAAAAAAAGCTTTTTTAAGTAAAATTTCGGCGGGTAGCGTTGCTAGGTAATAAAGCTTTAAAGTAAAAGACTAATTATAATAGGCGCGCTAGCGTTAGTAGTATAAAAAGTATTTATATAATTTTTCTACTATTGTTTTAAAATAATTTTTACTCTTTTTATAGTTTTTTATATTACTTCTATACTCTTTTATACTACCTATCTAGTTTTAAAGCTCTTCTATCTAAATTTATTTTTTAAATAGCTTTTTAAGCTTTCTAACTATTATAAGTATTATAAGTTAATTATTTATATTACTACCGTTGTAACTATAATAAACTATAATACTCTTTTTAATCTTTACTTTTTAAAGTTTATTTAGATTTCTAAACTCTAATTCCGTCTTTTAAAAACTTTATTAATTTTTATTTAATGGTTTTTTAATCCTTTTTATATTACTATAGTTTATAACCTAAATACAATTAAAAGTAAATAATATTCTAAATATTATAAGCTTACTAAAGTTAGTAAAAAGCTAATAGAGTCTAGTCTTTTAGTTTCTAGTAAGTTATTTAATATTATTTTTTAGTCTATTATTGCGCTCTATAAAAAGAAGTAGTTTAAAAAAAAATAAGAAATATAAGAAGTACTAATAATAGGCAGCTTAAAAGAGTTAAGGCGCTATTTAACTTTAAATAGAAATTACTATAATTTAGATAGATACTTCTATACTATAATATTTAGTAGCTTATCTACTCCCTCTGTAAAATAATACGCAGTTATTATAAACTTATAAAAATTAACCTACATCTCTAATAGATAAAAATATACTTATTTTTTTAAATTAAATAGTTCTGTAAATTTTATAATCTTAAGAAAATACTATCTATATATTATTATAAGCTTAATAAGATTTACCTAAGACTACGCCTTAGATAGGTCTAGATACTATAATAATTTTAGTTATTATTTATAATTTACTCTCTAAAGCTCTAGAAGATCTATTTAGTAATTATAGTAATTTACTTAGTTTTATACTTATATTACGCTCTATAACTACTATCTATTAGCTACTCTATAAATAGATAAGTAATATATAGAAAGCTTAACGCTAATAAAAAATTTAAAAGACTTTTAAAGTTATTAAGTCTATTTAGCTTATTTTCTTAGTTTAGGCTTTTTAGATATATAATACTATTAGCGCCCTTTTTAATCTAGCTTTCTTAAGCTTTACTAGGTTAGGTTTAAGAAATAGGCTACGTTTTATAGTAAAGAGCAACTTAAAAAGCAAATCTAAGAAAGATAAAAATAGTAAGTTACTTATTTTATAAACTCTATCCCGCCGTAGTAATAAAAATAATATTAATAAAAAATATCTTAAACTTTTTAGTTTATAGTTTTTTAAAACTTTATCTATTTTTTTATATTAGAATTAAAAGAGTTTTAGAACTATTAAATAGCATTTATATAGCTTAATATTACTAACGGTTTATAGGATCTAAGTACTTTATTTTTTATTTTTATTATTTAGATAGTGCTTTATCTAGTAAAAGTAATAAAAGTTATTATAATACTAAAACGTAAGACTTCTATTACTAAATATATAAAAGTAAATATAACTGTAAACTAATATATATACTAATATTTTAATTTAGATAATTTAAAAAAATTATATATTTACTATTATAGTCCTATTTCGGTCTAAGAGATTACTAAACGCTTTTTATTTTTTTTATAAGCTGCTTTATAGGAAAAAGGCGAAAAAGCTTACTTATAAGTAAATATAGTCTTTTTAATCCGCGTCTAGCAATCTTTACTAATATAAACCTTATATATAATAGAGCTTAATAAGTTATAAACTACTATTAAGCAGATAATTAAAATAGATAAAAACTTAAATAGTAACTTTATAAATAATATTTTTAATAAAATTACTTTACGCCGCGCTTAAACTATATAAAAGTTTAATAAGCTAGTTAAATTATTAATTTATTAAGCGCATTTATTAAATTATTATATAATTTTTATTATTTTATTATTTTATCTATACTTTAGAGTATTAAATTTATTATTATAAATAGCGGCTTATTAGTTATTTAATATTTAAATAAAAGTGCTTTGCGCTTTATTATTATATAACTTTTTAGAATTCTAGTTTAGTAATTTTTTTTTATATCCTTAAGATTTAATTACTTTTTAAATTTTTAGAATTGCTAAACTAAAAAAGCTTTTATTAACCTATTAGCTAGTATATTACTTATTTAAAGGTATTTAATTTTAAAACTTTCTTTTAAATACTTTTAGCGTAACTATATATTCTATATATCTATATAGCGTAAATAGGTAGTTATATGCTTATTTTTACCTATAACTAGCCTAATTATCTATTAGTCATTATAGAATATACGCTATATAACTCTAAAATTATAAATAAGTTCTTTAAAAAAGCGCTTTAGAGCTATTATCTTTTTATTTATATACTTAAGCGCGAAGAGCTCTACTTTAGTTATTAATATTATAATAATAGCCTATTTTATAGCTTTCTAGACAATTACTCTACTAAATAATATAATAATATAGCTATATAAAATTATTTACTCTCTAAATTATTTATAAATAAAGCGTCTAAATAGATTATAAGTTTTAGGTTTTTATATACCCTATATTAAATTACCTAAAAGTAAGTTTTATAAAAAAACGCAATTATACGTTCTACTATAATAAAATACCCTTTATTTAAATTAGTTATAAAATAAAAAAGCTTTAAAACGGCGAATACTATATTTAGTTATATTATAATAGTAGTATAAAATATAGATTTGATATACTTCTAATATATCTTAATTTTAGTTTTTATTACTTTTTCTTTATTTTTAAGCAGCTCTTCTAATAGTAAAAGCGTTAGTAGAAAAACCGTTAAATTAACTACTCTAAACTTTTTTATAATCTTTTTAATATATAAATTATAGATTAGCGTAATTATTTAATTTTCTTAATTTCTAATTACTTATATTTTAAAATATTATTTTACAGCTCTACGCTTCTCTATTTTATATATTTCTAAAAATTTATTACACAGTTTAAAGGCTTTTTACTAATAAATCTTATAGTATAAAAGTAGAATATTATTTATATAGAAAAGGATAAAGATCTTATAATCTTTATTAAAAAATAAGTAAAACTCTTTTTTTAAATAAATAAGGCTAAGCTTAGCTAAAATACTAGAAAATCTTTTATACTATAGTATAGGTAAGTCGTATAGGCTATATAAAACTTAATTAAGTTTTATATAGTTATCTTTTTACTTATAGTTATTAGGTGGTTTATACTATACTAGATTTAAGGAGTTAATTAGTACGTTAAAAAATATACTAATTATATTAAGTTATAAAATCTTTAAATTAAAATCTACTACAATTACTATAGCTATATAAAAGAAGCGTACTATAAATATTATAATATATATTAATAAGAGCGTATTTTTTAACTAGAAATTACTTTTAATAACTAGGTAAGCTTTATACTTTACAAAGTAACTATCCTAATTAAACTTATAAGTAAATATCTATTTAAATAAAAGTAGTTATTTAGCACTTTTAAAGCGTATAACTACCTACTAAGTTTATTTTTTAAAAAGTATAGTCTATTTTTTATATACAGCCTAGTAAAAGAGCAGGCTAAGTAAATATAAAAAAATTACTTTTTATATCGCCGGCTCTTTTAGAAGCTTATTATAGTATATATAAACTTTATTATAAGGTATTATCTTTTTTAGGGCCCTATTCTATATAGCAGTTTAAACTATTATATTAATAGTTATAAGCTCTCTATACTCTTTCTATGTAAAATCTATACTAGGAATAAATATATTTATAAAGTTATACTAGTTAAAGCTATTTACGCTATTAAGTAAAATACTTATAAGCTTTATATTATATAATAACTTACTTTTTAGATTAAGGCTTAATAATATATAAATACTAAGTAGGTTTTTATATTTACTCTTTAGTTTATTAAAATTGTTAGGATTTAACTTACGTTATCTTTAGCTTTATTAAATAATTAAGCTATAGTTCCTAATAAGTCCCTATATTCTATAAGTAAAAATACTAATTATTTTAATTAATAAAAGAAGCTTTATATTACTAATTTACATAATAGTATTAGATAAGCATTTACCTACTATTTAAGAATTCTATAGGCTTTTTACTCTAGACTATTCTACTCCTTTACTAAAGTATACTTTACAAGAAATATTAAAATATTTTTTTTTAAAGTTTATACCTCTAAGTTCTTTAGACTCTAGAGTAGGCTAAAAAGAGATTAGACTAGTATTTATATTATATAATATATAGATTTACAGCTATTAGCTAGCTACGTTAATAATTTATATATATATTACTTATATAAAATTTTACTTACCTAACTAGCTAAAAGAATAAAATAAAATCTACGCTAAAATACTTTTAAGCTATTACTTAAGTTACGTAATATTTTTACTAATTTTTAGTTTAGTAAAGTTATAGACTTATATATTAAAAATTTTATTAAATAACTTACCTATATCTATAACCTTAATAGTATATAAAATATTTATAAACTTTATAGCCTTTTTTTATAAGATAGACTAATCTTCTTTTCTTTTATAAAAAAGAGTTTTATTAAATATAACATTACGCGTTATAATAACCTAGTTAAATAATAATAATTATATTTTATAGATATTAAATGCTACGTAACTAAAAAATATCTACTATAGACTTATAAATTTATTTTAAATTTATATCTATTACGGCTAGCTGCGCGATTTTTATTTAAAAAATATATATAATAACTATAAATATATATATTATTTTAATCTAGGCGTAGATCTATTGTTTAGTACTTTATAAGTTTAAGTTTATAGTAATAGAAATACTATTTAAACTAGCTATAAAAGACCTTATTTAGAAATTATATACTCTTAAAAATTATTAGACTAATATTATAAAGCGCTATAATTTACTTTTATTCAAGCACGCTAGTAGTACACTAGCGCGGCGCTATACCTTTTTCGACCTAGCCTTACCTGAATTTTTCGACATATTGAGTATAAAGGCATGCACATACTCCTCCTTTTTTGAAAACCCTTTTGGTCGCCCCGAGCCACCATAGACACACTATTTGTTCGATTAATATACAAATATATATATTACTTTTATAATTTTTAATTAAAGCTTTTCTAGTAAGTTTATACTAAGTCTTATAGTAATAGTTTTATTAATAATTTTTTAGCTAGCGCGTTTAACGCTGCCGTTTAGCTTATATATATAAAAAGGTATTATTTTAATACTTATACTAAGCTTTTTTATTTATTTTTTAAAACGCAATCTTCTATACTATAGTTATATAATAATATTATTATTTTAAAAAATTTTTATAATTTTAAGTTTATACCGGGTATAAACCTATATAGTAAAACTTAAAAATACTTTTATAAGCTTTAAAAGTAATTTTATTTATAAGCTTTATATATAAACTTTCCCGCTATAATTATTTTTAACTAATAATATTTACTACTTACTAAGCTTTTTTTTTAGGTATATTAAAGAGATTTTATAAAATATACTAGTATAGTTAAGGTAATAGTATTTTTAGTTTTTAAGAAATTACTTAAACTACGTATATAAGAGAATATTATTTATAATATATATATTTAGTACCTAAAATATAAATATTTCGCGCGCTATAAATAAGGGTATATAAAGCTTTTTAATTTAAATATTTTACTTTTTAGTACTATATATCTTTAGTATTAATACGCGAATGTATTAACTAAAAATAGAACTTTTAATATATTAATATTATATTCTAAACTAAAGAATAGAAGGATAAAGGCTTATATTTAATAAATATAAAATTATACTTATAAATAAACGTCGTAAGTATAAGACTTTATTTTAAAAATCCTACGTATATTATATTATCTAAGCCTAAATACTAAAGCCCTTAATTATATAAGTAAGTTTTAGATACTATATTTAAATAAAACCCTTTTATAATAGCTATATTGTAATATATAACATTTTTTATAGAATTTCTATTTAGCCTATTTAAAGTATTTTTAATTACTTAGATTTCTATACTAGAGATTAAAAAAGCTTATATTCTAGCCCTAATAGTATAGATACTATTAGTTTTTTTAAAAAATTTTAAAATAAGTAGTAATCTATTATTTACTATATATAAAATAGTATTATTATTAAAAATAGTACTTTTAGAGAGTATATAGGTATTATAATTTTATATAAAATATATACTATTACTTTATTTTAAGTTACTATTTATAATAAGCAAAGAATTAATTACTATATATATAAAAAAGTTAGAAAATTTTAGCTTATTAAACTCTTTATCCTATAAAGTATTTTTTTTTAAATTATTCTTTTTACTTAAGTGTATTGCAAAAAGCTATAAATTTTTTAAACTTAAAATATTTAAGAAACTTTTTTTTATCCTTTTTAAAGAGCGGCGCAGTTTAACTAGTATAAATATCTATTAATACTAATTATAGGTAATAGTACTTAGTAAATTTCTAATAGTATCCTTTAAATTTATAAAAGTATTAGTATAACTTACTTTTATTTTTTAGTTATAAGCTATTTAATTAAGAGGATAGGTTTTATCTACTAAGCGTTATAAAGATCCTAAAGCTTTTAGTAAATAATTTAGCTACTTTATTTTATAATATTACTTAAAAAATTCTTTTTACTTTTATTAGAAAAAGTTTTTTACTTTTAAGTATTAATTTCTAAATTTAAGTTGTATATATCTACTCTACCTAATTAGGTATTAATTTTTTACTAATAGCAGTAAGAAAGTTAGCAATATTTAACTTTTTTTAAATATTACTAAGCTTATATACTTTTATTTTTATATAAAGAGTTTTTTATTTATAATATTATAACTTAGGAGCTATCTTTTTATATTTTACTTTTTTTAAATAAGTATAGTATTATTATTATATAATATTCTTAGCTATCGCGTTAGTAGTTAAAAGCTTTTATTTAAAAAATAAATAATTAAGTAAGTAGAAATATTCCCTTTAATAAAGTAGTATATTTAAATAGTACTTATAAGCTTTAGAACTACTATTATATTAATCTAGTTTTAAATATTTATTACTTAGTTTACTTTAGTAGTATAATTAGATAAGCGAGCTTAATATATAGCTATTTTAGTAGTATAGTTATAGTAAACTCTTATAATTTTAGTTTTAGATACTTTTATAATATATAAAAGCTCTAGTATTTAAGGAGAATTATTAAAATTATTAATACTTTTAAGGTTAGAATTAATAAAATTTTATACGTAGTAAAGTATATACTATACTTTAAATTATATATATTATATTAGCTAGCTCGCAGAATCGGTAAGACAGATTATATTAATTAAAAAAAATATAATAGCTTTAGATATTACAACGCTTAAAGAATTATTAGTTATAAAACTTACTAAGCATTTAATAGCTAAAGATATAAGTTATTATTTTATATATATATAAATAAATTAATACTTACTAAGTCTATAGAACTAGAAGCTTTAAAAATAGAGGTTAAAGAATTAATTAGAGCTTTAGTAAATAGGATTTCTAATAATTAAATATATAAGAAGAATTTTTCTTTATTTCTAAAACGTCGGGCTTATTACTATAGAGGAAAAATAAACTAGAAATTACTAGATTCTAAAATTAAAGTATAGGAACTAATTTTATAAAAAAAAGTGCTAAAGAGCCGTATTATATATATATAAAAGAGAAATAAATACTCTATTTTAAAAAGTTTTATAAACTAATAATATAAACTCTAAAGTATCTTACCGCGATAAGTCCTAATTAAGTAATTTTTTTTTAAATTAAAATTTTAGAGTAACTAAGCTAAATAAACTAAAAATTACCTAATTAGGCCTAGTATTACTAAAGTTATTAAAGGTTAAAAAAAAGTAGGGTAACCTAATTTACTAGTATACTTATAAAGAATCCCTAAAACCCTTTTTATTATAAAATACTAATAGAGAAAAAAAAATTATATTTTAACTTTTAAAAAAGATAAAATATTTTAAAAAATAATCTACTATAATCTATAATTAGTACGTTAGATATAAATAATAAAATTACTATATAGATTATTGTAGGAAAATTATTGTACAAGTTCCTCGTATCCGCGTGCCGTGCAACTTCACACCCAACATTGTCTTTGCAATCAGTAGGCCGTAATCAGTGTGTTGTCATTTGTGTTGGTGGTCGCATCATCTGTTCAGGTCGTTAGCGACGATAAAGGAGAGCGTCAGTAGGCTGCGTAGTAGGTTCAAAACGACAACAGTTCGTGATTTGATGTTATTCTCTGATGATCACGGCCATCTGTGCGGGCGGCATTCTCAACTGGGTACACGGTGCAATCTAAGACCTAGGATCGTTTATGCAAATTCGCAGCACCCTAATTCGGTGAGCTTGGTATCGTACTCGCACCACATGGTGCAGGGAAGAATATGCATGCTAGCGTACACATCTACGCAACGCCACCCACGACGCCAGGGCCAAAACTTCTACCGAACGCCAGATGCACTTTTGACGACCGTTCCGAGCCAACACCGCCGCCTAATCGGCCTCGGCAACACCACCCTCGTCGCTCGTACTCTCGTCTTCGTCGCCGCTGACTTCTTGGTTCTCGCGCTCCCTCTTCTCCATGAGCGCTGCGAGTTCCGCATCGTCGTTCTCTGTGACGGCCTTCGGTGCCATCTTGACTGTGCAGTCGCCGCCTGCTTTTGTTATGCTCTCCTTGATGTCTTCGATTGCTTGCTCGAGGACCTGAATACCGACGTTCTTATCCAAACATTGCGACGTGAGGACTAGCAAGGTTAGCCGTGCGTGATATACGTGGGAGGGAGCGTAGCCATACCATATAGTGGTGGCGACACAAGCTTAACCTTGACCTGCGTGTCTGCTGTGTTCTTCGCCTCGGCGCATCGTAAGGCCGTCTTGATTGCGTCGATGCCCTCGTATCCGAAGCACGTCACTGCTGTCGTTAGCGACCTTGTTTCCAAATATATGACATGCCGTACCTTCAATATCCGACCGCACCTTGGTAGGCTGCGGGGTGAGTCTCTTGCTGATGTATGTCTGCAGTTCCTCCTTGACCACGTCGTTCGGGAAGGTGACGTCGTTCCACACGTCGGGGTTGGTGATGGAGAGCTTGAAGGCGTCGATCGAGTGTCCGTACTTCTTGTTCAGCGGCCAGCCAATGGACTCGTAGAGCTCCTGGATGGGGGTGTTCGTCTTCTCGGCGACGTGGCGCATGATGGAGTGCACCATCTTGGACTTGTTGTACCGCTCCTCGCACTTGACGATATCCTCGGGAGACACCCGTCGTTTCGACAGATCGATGTAGCCCTTGTCCTTGTCCACACGCAGTACCACCACAACTTCGTTACGGCCAACGCGGATGAGCTTCTGGATCGAACGGATACGTCGCCGCGAGAGCTCGGAAAGGAGGATCATGCCGTCGATGTTGTCTGCAAATGTCAGTCTCTGTCTGGTATATGCGATCCACATTACCTACCGTACTCAAGCAGCTTGACGTAGGCACCCATCTCCGCGATCTGCTTCACATTCACCATGACGAAGCTCTCCACCTCGGGATACTTCTCCTCGTAAAACCGGCAGTTGGTGAGGGACATGGTTGCAACTGGCTCCGGCGGACGGAGGCTTGTAAAAGTTTGGTGGGAATAGAGACGTGTGTCGGGGAGTGCGCGGGTGTACTCGGTGGCGCGGGTGGAGGAATTCTATCGATGAGTCTTGTGCGAAACGCCCCGCGTCGTCAATGCCAAGACGCTAAGATAAGGGCTCCGCTGCGGGACGGGACCTGCTCGCGCTTCTTCATCGTAGGAGTGATGAGACCATCTCTACCACCGTCCCATGACACCGCGTACCCTCACGTTGCTGTATGCGCAAATCTCGCTTTTCTTTAGCTACATACCGATACGAATGAAATGATGCCTCCTGAGACTCGCTTGTCGTCCCCCTGATGGCGATCGAACCTTCTCCGTGCATTCGAAAATACTGTGGTTGCAGGGGTAAATATTCCCAATTGCCACTGTGGGCCTGTTTACATACTAAGCAGGATTAGCTATATATGATTGGGTACTCACTGTAACGTGAGAGAACGAAAAAAAGTGGAGAAATTGGGAATATTTACCCCTGCAACCACAGTAGTTCTACCGATTGATGAGACGTGAAACATGAAGTCAAAAGTATTGTCTCATCTTGGCCACCTAATCGGTCAGTTGTTGTACGTACGGGATTCCGTATGAGAGAAGTACTCGTGTGTCGAGACTCACCCCACCTACCTAGATAAGTAATATTTCGCCTACAAGAACTATTGGCCATGTTCTATACCAGGGCTGCATTACGAGTCTCAGCAAGTCGCCGACTCCTGCGCGACGTCTTCGATGCACACGACTCAATGGCAACGATCTCCTAACCCTGTCCCTTGGCAGTCGGATCTTCGAATACGAACGCGGACTTCTCCTTCATGTTGACTCACAAACGAAACATCCTCCCGCACCACGTGCATGTCATAATTCTCGTTCCATGTTTCAACCACTATAGCCGGGTTTGGTTGCCTTCTTCGTACACTCCAAATCGGAAATCCATTCGGAGACGTCGACGGTCCTGGAATGATCCGAAGCTGAGGCAAATGGAAACCCGTGGATGCTTGCCTTGGCTGGTAGCCTCGATAGGTTGCTTGCGCGAGACCCGGACCTACCAGCTTGACGAGAACAATGCTTGACGGCCAGCACGTCTCCTAAAGCATAATGGCTCGCCACCTCCCCCCAGGATATTGACCCACCGAACATACTCGTCTGGTTCTCAGCTACTTTTGGCAGGCCGTTTCTTTTACGAGCATCTCGTAAGGTTGCTTTCCAGGACTGAACTACTACCCGATGAGTAATGTTCGGAATCGGTCTACGCTGAACGCAAGTCATTGTCAGATTCTGTACCATCTCTGTCTCGGCAGAGACTGAACATCTGAACGGTATGCGACTACATCGGCACAATATCCCACTTTGGTACCTCAACGAACCTGTGCAGCGCCACGTCGCCTAATCTCGTTTCAGGTATGCAATGTTGACAGAGACGATTGACCTCACTCTACGTCGGCCTTCGCTGGTAGCCTTGACACATCCTTGGTATGGAAAATGCCTAGCGGTATTCCTCACACCCGACAGCTCGTCAATTAGAGCCAGACTTGAGCTGTCCGATTGGCGATGCGCTACTTCGGAGACCACTTACTCGCCGCTTACAACATTGCCTTACGTATAAGGCAAACATGAAAAGGCATGAGAATCCCCAGGCTAACTCTCTGCGAGTCCAAAACGTACTAAAATCAGAGCGATTGTATCTTTTCTTTTGTAGACTCCCTCTTGCGCTCAACCTCTGCCTAGCCGCCGGTCCTTCATTACATGCGGGATCTGGGTTTACGAAAAACCCGAAAAGGGACAAGCCCCGCGGGGAGGGGGGGGACTACAATGAGGTCTCTGTTACGGCTTTCACTTGACTAATAAGAATATCTTTCCGGTTTGGGGTGCATGGCGCTCCATGAGATTGGCTGGTTTCCGCTCCAGGATAACAAAGGTTGCAAGCAATTCTGCAGGGGTCGACCAGGAACGTTGTCAGGGACCAATACCCACTCCCTGTGCGAATCCTTTACACTACATTTCACGTTTCGTTTCGAGGTTTGATGGGCAAGATATCACGACGAGCCGCGCCTCCGTATCAAGAGCCATCATTCAGCCTGCCTCCGCTGACACTCCTACCTCAATTTTGGCGCATCTACTTTCCTTTCACCATGACGGCGGGCCCCGACATGTTATCCATCGTTCCGCTAGCGATACTCTCACTGTCGTTTCATTTTCCAACAATCGCTGGACGGGATCTTCCCACAGACTGGGCAGGATTTCCCCCATGCGCAGTATGCGTCTCATCTCCCTAAAAGTGGTCACGGAAGGCTGATAGTCGACAGCAAACATGCATCAATGACAATCACGGCAATTGTGCGCTGCTTGACATGCCATGCATGTGCAAGGACCAAGTCCCGGCTATCTTCAGTTGCATGCAGGGTTCGTGCAATGCGGAAGACCAGGCGACTACATTATCCTTTGGAAAAGCGCTTTGCGAGCAAGCAAACGCCACTTCGATGGCGAAGATAACCGATGCTCCGACGGCGGACACCACTACGCTCTCGACAGCGATAAGGACGGGTACGAACTGGCCAGTCACAGCTTCGTCGCCTTTATCATCAGCCCCAACTCAGTCGTCGGGTCCATCAGCGGGGGCTACGGCCGGTATTGGCGTTGGTGCTGCCCTGGGTGCACTGGCGGTAGCGGCTGGTGGCTTCTCCCTCTGGCGACGCCGTAAGCAATCGAGGATATCGACGGAGCTTCCTGTTCCGGCCGTACAGCGGATGGAGCTAGACGTCACCCTGTCTCCTATGTACGAACGGAAGGGTGTGGTACACCACGAAGCTGACGGAGTAACGTGGTTGGAGCTGGAGGCGAATGAAGCGAAGCGGTATATCCGGTAGCCGGAGACTTCACAGCATCAGGGCTGTGACGGCAATACGATACGGGTTCTACAGCAGATCGCCTAACCTTCGGTACATGTGTTACCCCAGGATATGTGTCACGATAGCAGGAAGGACTTGTACTTGTACTTGTGAGTATCGAGACCATAACAAGAGCATCAAAAGCAGGAGTTTTCGGACCTTTTATTTCGCTAGATGAGGTGTACGATGTCGGTACGTGCCCAATCCATCAATACCCATTCCATCGCTATCCCAGCCTGTTCCGTGCCAGAACGCTACTTCAGCATCCACTTATTTCATGTTTTCGTTGACTAAGACTCCTGCCATTACATCCGCGCTGTGTCAACCACAACAGCTTTCTAAACATGCCCGATACCTTGATTAACAATCCAGTTCGGGATCTGAGGCTGTCAGCTTAACGGCGCAGTGCAGGTGAAGAGAAGCGCGGTACTTACAATCGAAGTTCATCGGAAGGGCACCTACAACGCACCAAGGGCAGCGGCAACCGCCACGCCGAGGGCGCCGGTACCGGGGAGGAGCACGCCGGCGGCGCCAGAGTGCTTGGGCTTTCCGGACTCGGTGGCGTTGGCGGTGCTGGAGGCGTGCGCCGTGCCGGTGGTGGTCTCGTTGGTCGGGATGGCGGTGGTCAACCACGAGGTCGCGTTGGTGGAGGCCACGATGGTGGTGACGCCGCTAGAGACGACGGGGACGGCGATTGTGGTCGAGGCACCGGCCGCCGTGGACGACGGGCCAGCGGGCGCCGTCGAGGGCACGCCGATCGTGATGCCGGTGACGGACGTCGAGGCCGGAGCTGCCAGTACCGCGTCAGCATCGCTTCTTCCATCTTGCTTCGTACGCGGGGGGCAGCGTACCGACGGGGATGCAGTTGCCGAGCGCGCAGGTAAACGCCCACGCGGGGCCGCCGCAGCACGTCGTGCCGCAGATGAGCGCGTCGACGGGACAGTTTACGGGCGCTGGCGGCGCATCGGTGAACAAGATGGTCGTCGTAGAGCCGCGCGGGCCCGTGACGACGAGCGGCTCAGTCGTTGCAGAGGGGGACGTACCTTGGGCCGAAGCGACGGCGGAGAGCGCCATGACGGCGGCGACGAAGACGTTGACACCCATTGCTTTGACACTTGGTGAAGCTGAGGAGCTGTGGAGATGTGCGGTGGCAAGGGAGCTGGAGAAAGCACGAGGCCAAGTCGAGGGTAGGTTGAGCGTGTGGGTGAGGTCGGAGGCGAGGCAGAGAGGAAGGGTTTATAAGAGCGTGGGCGGGCAGGCGCAGAAATAGGTTTTGCGGGTGGTACGAGCGCCGAGGTTGCCAGGTGAATGGGAGGCGGGCAAACGGGCGCGGTTTGTTTGGAGCCGCGTGGGTGGTGCGTGGTGCCGATAAGGGGATGACGTCGGTTGATGTGATTGACGCAATGGCGGAGCTGCTGAAGGGCAGGCGAGGTTGAGGCTCTGCGGAGGGTTTGAGGAGGTGTTTTGAGGTTGATGAAGGCCGAGGGGGTTCTCATGGAGTGGGGATGGGGTATCACGCGCGAAGGTACTACTTTGCGTCACGGTGCCCCTTGTGGTACCTTGTATCAATACGAATTTAGGCATTGTAATCGTAAATAGATGGTTGTATTTTGAGTATGGGTTTGTTAATGGTTACGATGCCTTTCTGGAAAAAGAATGCCGTTCAGTTAAATGTTGATAAAACGGTCTAACGGCGTTACGCGGGCGGTGTACAAAGTACACACATTTACAGAAGACTCGAACATGCAATATACATTATCAGCTAGAGAGCAAGGAAGAAGATTATCGCGGTCAAACGATGAACGTACTTCCCTACTATTGAATTATACAATTACCCAGTGTGCATACGAGAACGAGTTCCCGCATTACATTACCATTCGCAAAGCAGCACCAACACTTCGCCGCACGTCACCTTCGAGGACGCACCGTCATACATACCTCTTTGTCCAGACCACCCAATCGTCTGCATGGTGCATGATGGTACATGGGGCCAAGGTGTGCGTTCTACACGGCCACAACCGTTAAACGCTGGACGCAGGTACGCAGCGTTCGCGCCCCACATGCAGGGCTCCAACCCGTGGCGCACAGCCGTGCCCGACCGGGAGCCGGGTGATCGCCTTAGCCGGCGCGCAAACGGCCGGGAAGCGAGCGCATCGTTGAAACCGTTTCGACGACGGGGGAAACGTCTCGAGTCATGGATTCGTGGCACACGTTTTAGAGTCTATTGGATACTGGGGAAGGTCAATGCATACATACTGTGGTAGGAGCGTGCGATGACGAAGCACACCCGGCCGCGAGCTTGTGCGCAGAAGGGGTGGCACAAGCGGAAGCTGGGTGGTTCCAGGTGGGAAGATGACCTATTGAGCAGCTCCAGGAGTGTGGATATAGAATTGCGCTGACCTCCGGCGGAGCGCCAGTCATCGACGGACAACCAGGAGAGAGGATCCTTAGTTCGGCACTACGTAACATAATAATTCTAACTTGATAGTAATTACCTAATCATATAGTTTTATACCTATTATTTAGTAATAAAAATATTTTATATATTTTATAGGCTCTTTACTAGCCTATAATACTATCTAATTTAATTTTTTAATATAGCTAGCCTAATTATAATAATTATAAATACTTTTAAAATATATTTATATATTTTATTTAAAAACTATAAATATCTAAAATTTTAAAAATTAATATTTTTACTTATATTACTACTATCTCTATTATAAAACTTATAATTAAAATATAAAAGTAGTAACTATTATATAAAAAAAGGTAAAGTGTAGCGTCGAGACACTAGTCTAAAAAAAGTATAGGCTAAAAAAAATTATTCCCCTAAATACAGTTAAAAAATAAGTATATATAAAAATTAGTAAAAAATATTTTCGTTATAAGTTAGTAGAGGACTTAAATTTATAGTTTTAGTATATAACTTAATACGTAGCTTAGCGTATAGTTTAGTATACTAAAGTTTAGTATACTAGTAGTATTAGGCTACTATCGCCTTTACTTTTTTTTTTTTAAACTAGGCTACTATAGTACTATTATATTATAATATACCTACTCCGCCGTATTATTATTATTATTATTAAAATTATTATATAATAGGGTCTAGTATATTAACGTAGATACCAGCGTAGCGTTTATTCTTAGTAGCTTATAAGGTATAGTTAGCTTATAAAGTATAGTTAGCTAATAATATTTATAAGTATACTAATAGTAACTTTGCGTATTACTATTAAAAATAAGACTTTAATAATTATAAGCGGAGCTGTGCCTTGTATATTTATCTATAAAGGTATACCTAATAATAGCCTTTACGTATAAGTAGTAGAAGTAGCTATAAAATACTTATTATATATATTAGTATATAGAGGCCTTAATATACTAAAAAAGGGATACTATAATACTATATACTACCTACTTACTAGAGCTAAGAGAGATAGGTATATAATATTAATAGAAGGGAAAGGTATTAAGTTATACTTACTAGTATAGCACGTTTAAATGCGATACGCTATAGATAATAATTATAATATTAGTCTAGCTATATTATAAGGTAATAAGCTGCGACAGCTTATAGTAAAGTTATATAAAAAAAAAGTAATAAAAAAAGAAAAAATAGACTTTGTACTAGAGATAATAGATAGTAGGTAGTTATAAAAAGTACTTAACGTAGTAGTAACTACTAAAATAGGTATAGTAACTACTACGCGTTAAGAAAAAAAAGAGATAGATAGATATATAATTAGGTTTAGGTTATATATACGCCTAAGTGTTAGTAGGTGTTTATATATTAATAAGGTAGATAAGTAGAGGATTTAGAGGACTATCTACGTATAAATAGATAATAGCTTTTTAATACTATCTATATTGCCTAGAAAAAGATTAACTTAACAGTTAAATATAAAGTAATAACTATTATTTACGGTAGATAAAGTTGTAAAGACGCTACTACGTAACTATTATTATATTAATAGTAATTATTTTATAATACTTAATCCTAGTATATTATATATAAATAAAATTTAAAATTTTTAAAAATATATATTTAAACTTTACTATTAGTAGTTTATAAAATAATAATATTTTTATTATAATACAAGAGATAGTGTAAAAAGAAAAAAAAAAGTAGAGATAACTATAGCCCTATACTTACGCTAGTAAATAAATTAAAAATATAATTAAATTAGAATTATAAGGCTTAGACTATATTTTATAAAAATATTTTAAATAACTTTTTAACTATAATAGATATAACTATAAAATTTTTATATAAGATAAGTATAAGATAATATTATATATATATAAATTAAATATATATATTTATATATTAATTAAATAAAAAGTGTGGCTGTAGTAGCTTAGGGCGATATAAAAGGGGGTTTAAAAAAAGAGAAGTATATATATATCTTTATACTTAATGTGTCGAAAAAGTTAGGTAAGGCTAAATTTAAAAAAATATAAATTAAAAATAATACTTTTATTTACTAAATTCTACAACGTAGGTTATTAGTAAATAAGTTATTATTAGTAAGTAGGCTACTATTAGTAAGTAGACTACATTCTTAAATATTACTACTACGAATCCTAAGAGTTATTAAAAAATTACTTTATTTAATTATAATAACTGAGTATTACTTAACCTATTTATTTATTTAGTTTTTAGGTATATTTTTATATTATAGTTAAATTTATAATAGATACTATAATAGTGTAAAATTATATAATACTATTTTAATAAACTTTTATTTTTTATTTTAATACGTTTATTCTTTTTAACTATGCCCTTTTTAGTTATTATTTTTTAAGTCTATAATTTATTAATTACTTTTTTATTTTAAAGACGTATCTACTTAGCCCTCTAACACTTAAAAAGTATTTTATTAGTTTTTTAAAATATTTTAACTTTAGCTACTATAAGACTTAAATTATAGTTATTAGCTACTACTACTTTTATAAACTACGTAATAGTAACTAAAATTAATATTAGTAAGCTTTTTTAGTATTTTATTACTTAATTTTTAATTAAAATAACTTATAAAATAGTTTTTATAGCAGTTTTAAGCGTCTAAAGAACTTAAAGTTAAAATAACTTATTCGTACTTTTAGAGGATATTAGTGTCTATAATTTTATATTTAGTTAGAAAAGTATAGCCTATAAATTATATAAAATAAGTCTAGCCTCTTAAAAACCTTTAAAGATTTTTTTTTATAACAGTCTATAAAATGGCGGTCTTAAACGTAATAAAAAATTTAGGTTTAGTATATATATATATATATTTATATTAATTAAATAAAAAGTGTAGCTGTAGTGGCTTAGAGTAACTAAAAAGAATTCGAAAAAGGAGGAGTATATATATCTTTATACTTAATATGTCGAAAAAGAGGTTTAGTAATATATATAATCTAAGCCTTAGTAAAGAGCTTAATTTTAATACTATATATCTTTTTTAGAATACTATAATACCTAATATTAAAAAACCAAGTTAGATACGATAAATATAGAGGTAAGTAAATAGTTATAATATTATTTTTCTTATAGTAGTTTTTAAATTTAGTGCTAATATAGCTTTTATAGCTATTATAGGGGGGTGAAACAAAATAGGGTTAATCTAAAAAGTTATTATTTTTAAAAATTTATATAAAATTAAATAATAATTATAAAAATACATAAATAATACTATTATTAAAAGAAAATTAAGGGGACTTTAATTACTATTTTAATTACTACTTACTACGTACAAGTTAATAATTAAAATTACCTAAATATACTAATTTTTATAATGCCTTTTTTAGATTCCTATAACTTTTTAGTTAGTAAATATATTTAACTAAAATTTTAACTACACTATTTTAGGCCTAGTATAGGTTACGTAACTAGATTGTTAAAGTATATTAGTAATTTAATAATAAAATTATATTAATTATAAAAATTTTATTAAGGCTTATATAGTAGGGTGGTACAGTAGGTAAGTACCTAGAAATATATTAGATTCCGCGAAAATTTTTTAAATTTTTGTTATCTTCTTTATATTAGAGATTCGATTCCTCTCCTTATTATAAGTATTTTTTAAATACGCCTATTTTACTAGTAAAAAGTAAAGTTTTTAGAAGTGTAGGGTACTACTAAGGAATTAATATAAAACTATAAAAAGCTAAAAATTCTTATATAGAATACGTTATATCTAAAGATATAAATAAAATATTTAGGCTAAAAATTGCTATCTAAAGTTAGATAAAATAAACATCTATTCCTAAATAGGCTTATCGTGGCGAACTAGGCCTAATTAAATAATAGATTAATATTAAATGTAACTATTTAATAATATAATAACCTAGTTAGGAGATTAAAGAGCCGGCTCTACTTTATTTAAGAGATAAAGTACTTTCCTTAAATAGTTAGGTAGCCTTAATATAAAAGGCTTAATTTTTTTTTTAAAAAAAAGCTTATATAATTACTGCTTACGTAATATATTATTAATATGATAGTATATTATAATATCTTTTAACTTTTATAAACTTAAACTCCTATTTCCTTAAAATAGAGCTAAATATCTTAAAACTTAAATCTTAAGTTTAACTTCTTTTAAAAGAAAATAATTTACCTAATTTAATTACTACTATATTAAAAAAGTCTTATACTAGTATTTATTATATTATATAACGTATTATAAATAAAGAAAAAAATAATTATAATATAAAAAAGATTAAAAAAGGCCGAGTTTTAAAATTAACTATAAGAGATAAAAGAGTTATTAATAGAACCTTAACTAGAAGTCCTAATATAAAAATTAAAGATTATTAATAGAAAATAGTCTAAAAATTATAAAAAGGACTTTATAAATCTTTTAAAAAAAAAGAGGACTACTCTATTAATATAAGTAATAAAAAACTAATAATTAACGAAGAAAATACTAAAGAAAAATTAAAATACGCTTAAGAAAATATTAAAAATATTAAAAATATAAATTTAAAAAAAAAATATTTTCTAATAAGTTAGTTATATAAAGGGGATAACAGAATAAATAATATTATAAAAAAAGAGGTAATAATAGAGTTAGAAGAGAACTAGCTATTAGCTAATAATAAAGTAAGTTATTTTCATTTTTTAAAATATTAAAATATATAACTTTTTATATAATTTTAAGTTATAGTTTTAGTTTTTTAATATTAATTATATTAATTATTTTATAGAATAAGATTTTACTCGATATATTTAGGGTGTAATTTAGGTAGGAGGTAGAAGTAATTTAGTATTTATTAAAATACCTAATTCTTTTACTTCTTTTACTAGTAAGGACTATATAAATAAAGTCCTTATACCTAAAGTTAAACCGAGTATAAAAAGGGGTAAGTTATATAAAGTTTTTTTACCCTATTTTTTTTTTACCTCTTTTTTTATTAATATAATAATAATATATATATATATATATATATATATATTACTATATTATATTATAATTATAAACTTTATATTAATATTAATTTAGGTTAGTAATTTTAATAAAATAACGTTTCTATTTATAAAATAATAGACATTTTAAACTAGTTTTAAAATAATAAAATTATCCTATTTTCTTACCTAGCCTATAGTCCTTATTTAGCCCCTATAGAAAATATATAAGGTTATTTAAATTAAAGACTAAATAAAAATAAAAAGGCTAATTTAGGGGTAGGATTTAGTTTATAAAGTATATAGGCTTTTAAAAGAGTTATTATAAAAGAGAAAAATAATATACTATAAAAAGTTATTAATAACTATATTTTATTTCTTTCTAATCATTATAACGTAGTTATTAAAGCTAAAGGCTACTATATTAAGTATTAGTAATTTATTATTTCCTAGTTTATTTTAAAAATCTAAAAATTTAACTTTTATTAATAATTATATAATTAATATATTAACCTATAAAGATAATTTATAGATTAATATAATAGAGTATCTCTTATACTATATGTAATACTAAACTAATTTTACACCTTAAATAAAAAGTTATACTAACTTAAATTAGGGCCTTAAAAATTTTCTATATTTACTAATTTTTTACTATTCCTAAACCCCTTAGTAAGCAGCCCCTAGTAGAATAAATAGAATCTACTAGTTTTTCTCTTTATACTAGTATTTTTTTCGTATTTTTAGGCTTACTAATTAAAAGTTATATTATTTTAAAAAAGCTATCTTTTTAAATTAACCCTTTTTTATTTCACCCCCCTGTAAGTACTAATATATAATATACGCCCTAGTAATTGCATTTAGTGTATTTATTAAAATATTATAATTATTTTAGACTAATTATATTATCTATTTAGCTATTTTATAATATTATAATTTTTTAGTTATTAGGAATCTAGTATATTATATACTAGTTAGTAAAATAAAAGTAGTTTTAAATTACTAAAAAAGGTTGTACTATATATCTATTACTAGTAATACTATAAATTATAATTACCTACTTCTAATTACTTAGCTAAATAGCCTTTAGCTTTTCTATTTAATTTAAGTATATAATAATTATTTTAAACTAAATTATATTTATTATAAAGCGTATTTTATTACAATTATAAAAATTATTATTAAAAATACTATATTTTACGCGTATATTAGCTATATTCTTAAATTATAACTTAATAATTATAAAATTTTTATAGTAGACTCTTTAGTAGTTATAAATATATAAAAAAAATATTTTTAGCTCTAAGTGTTATTTAATAAATTATTTTATTTAGTACTATTTAATAAATATTATACTACGTTTTATATATAAAAGATTTACTATATATTTTATATTAGTAATCTAATATAGAAGTCTCTATATCTTTTACTTTAATAAATATTTAATAATTTTATTTTCTTTTACTACTATTAAATTTAAATATATATTACGGCTATTACCTTTTATAGTTTAGCCCTTTATTTTAGCTTAGATTATACTTTATAATACGCTATAGAATAGTATAACGTAATTAATACTTAATTTTAATATAGATTAAATTATATTAATTACTAATAGAACTTAGATTTTAAAAAAGTTAATAGGTATAGTATTAGTTAAAAAATATATTTTAAATATAAATAGTTAGTTTATAAAAAAAGGAGTTTAATTACTAATAAGAGCCCGCTTACTAATAAACTACGTTATAATTTAAAATTTAAATAGATTTTTTATTTAAATTTTAAATTGTGTAGAATTTAGTAAATAAAAGTATTATTTTTATAATTTATAATTTAACTTTAGTCTATATACTTAGTCGCCTATATAGCTACTATAGCTATACTTTTTATTTAATTAATATATAAATATATATATTAGTCTATATACTAAAACGTTTATTATTATATTATTATATAATTATACATATTTAAAAGTTAGTAAATACTTTTTAATAAGAACTTTAATATTTCTTACTTATTTTTATTTATATACGACCCTAAGTAGTTTATAAAATTTTAACCTATTTACTATTCTACTAATAAAGGTATATATATACTTCTTTTTTTTAAAAATCTTTTTTTGTTATTCTAAGCTACTACAACCACACTATTTATTTAATTAATATATAAATATATACTATTCTATCTATACTACTAGTGTACTAAGCTTTTATATACTAAACTATATACTAAGCTATATATTAAGTTATATACTAAGTCTATAAATTTAAGTATTATATTAACCTAAAATAAAAATATTTTTTATAATTTTTATATATACTTATTTTTTAACTATATATAGAAATCTATTAAGTACTATTAAGCGGTCGTTACGTGCCGGTCTTGGCGCCACCTTTCCTAATTAGGCTTAGCGCAGTATCTTTTAAGAGCCGGTCGTTAGTTTACACAGCATATTTAGCACTCTCCTTTCTAATTAGGTAGTTGCTAATAGCAACTTTATTACATAAAACTATATCTAGAGAAATAACTTTTTTTAGCTTATACCTTTTTAGACTAGTATCTCGACACTACACTTTACTTATTTTTACATGATACTAGAGATGCTGTTAGGTAGGCTAAGTGGAATTAGCTCTTCTAAGAGGGTGGGTGGAACCGATCTTCGCGGGGTACTACGGTCACGGACAACCGGGTCGCAGCGGCATGCACGACAATCAGCACGCGCGGTGATGAACCGCTTACTTGGAGCGCGGAGCACTGCTTCGGAACACGGTCGATCGTCATTCACTCATTAAGCGGATTGGCCCCTCCTTAGCAGGCCCCCCATTGTTAATCTCTAGACGCCTTTCAACGGCGCAGCACAGCAGTCATGGCGATGTTGCTGTATTACCACCGCAACGACAAATAGCCACCGCAAGCGCCCGACACAGCAAAACGAAACGCAAAACGGGGCTGTGCAAGCTTCCACGCCGCGGCTTCACAGGCACATAAGCTTCGGGTTTCGAATGGGCGTCGAGGCTTGGCGGCGAAGCCCTAACACTTTGGGCGCGAGATGTGCGCACCCACGTTCCGATTGGCCTGCCCCTGGTGCCTCGCGGCAATCCTGCGCCCCCGGGTTTCACAGCTCCTTCATTCATTACGCGGCGGTGTGCTGCACCGGCCGGCGTCGACCTGCCTCGCCGTCGCTCCGTTTCCGTCCCTTGCGAAAAGCCGTCCGCTGGTTTCCCTTGAGCTTTTTGCGTTCGTTGAAAAAGAGACGCGCGCATGGCGAACGATATCGAGATGGGCGCTGTCAGGGGTAAGCCTACCGGCGACGCCCCGGAAGAGACAGACTACCGGCCCGTCAACTGGCGGCGCGTGTTCCTGACGCCAAAATACATACGTACGTCATGGCTATCGATAACTCTGGCCGTACTGAACTGACGACGTGTAGCATGGCACATCATCGGCATCGCTGTGCTCATCTTCACCATCTACATTACCGTGCACCACGACCAGGTTGTCGCCAAGCTGCGGCCGTTTTCAGAGAGCCTGCGCGGCCTGCCGGCGGGCTGGCTCATTCCCATCGCCATCCTCTTCGTCATTTCCTTCCCGCCGCTCTTCGGCCACGAGATCGTTGCGCTGCTGTGCGGCGTCGTGTGGGGTCTCTGGATAGGCTTTGCCATTGTCGCCGCCGGCACCTTTCTCGGCGAGAGTACGTTTTGCCCTCCTTTCCATCTCATCCCCACCAACCCAACCCATGCACATTACTAACATGCCACACAACAGTCGGCACCTGGTTCGCCTTCCTCTACGCCTTCCGCCGCAAAGCCGCCAAGCTCGAGCGCACCAACCTCAACTACGGCGCCCTCGCCCGCCTCACCCGCGACGGCGGCTTCTGGATCGTCCTCGTCATCCGCCTGTCCGCCATCCCCTCGCACTTCTCCACCGCCGTCTTCGCCACCTGCAACGTCCGCTTCTGGCACTTCTTCGTCGCCACCTTCCTCTCGCTGCCCAAGCAGATCTTCCTCGTCTACCTCGGCGTCCTCCTCGTGCAGAAGAAGGAGTCCAACGTCGGCAAGAACCTCATGTTTGGCGCCATCTTCGTCGTCACCGTCGTCCTCGGCGTCTGGATCTGGCTCAAAATGGCAAAGCTGAAGAAGGTGCTGCTGGAGGAGCAGGCGCAGCGCCGCGAGAAGCGGCTGCGCGAAGAGATGGCCGAGGCGGACAAGGAGGCGGCCGGGCGCAGGATGCACCTCAGCGAGCCGCAGGCGGCGTGGCCCATGCACGAGCACGTGCCGAGAGTGCCGCCGGGCGAGTACGTGGTGCGCCAGAGCTGGGGGCTGCCGGAGCCGCCGCCGGGAAGGGCGTTCTGAGGCTAATGTTTAATGGGTCTAGGGGGTTTTTTATTTCGGCGGTACTATCTGCATTTGTTATGAGGACTTTGCATGGGACGGCGTTTCGCGATTTTGACGTATGGCATACGACTACTAGGTACCTTTGTACGGTGTCGACCGAGACACAATTTGAATTGAGACTTCGAACACACCGAAACCTTGACGGTGCTCTACCGGCCATGTGAATATGCGAACTTGTACACTCAGTGGGCACAGATGGGAGGTAAGGATTTCCCCCTGTCCAAGTAATCACACGGAGGGCGCTGTTCTCCGGGTTGGGTGGGTGGTTCAAGCGCGGAAGTGTGGCTTCGGTGCAACCTCTTCGGTGATTTGGCTTCTAGCCCACTCCTCCGGTGGCATTTAGTCTGGTCTACCTAGTGAGTGACCTGGATTCTCGTCTACTTGTACGGTCTAAGGTTGCTAGGCTTTAGTTTTATCTCTCTAGAATGTCTATCAACTTTATCATTCTAAAGAAGTATTCTTATAAGTATATTATATATAGTACAAAATCGAGTAAATGGGTATAACTATAGTAGCTAGAGGCGACTAAAAGGGGTTTTAAAAAAAGGAGGAGTATGTGTATACCTTTATACATAAGTATATTATTAGTAGATATAAGTAGACGGCATACCTATACTTACGTACCTAATACCTATTATACTATTATATTAACTTGTAAGATATAAGTCTAGCAGGAAACCTTTTTTTAAAAATCTACTTTTATAAAATATTTTATATATACGTATTAAAATATATATAATTTACTTAATAAGGGCTATAGTTAGTTTAAAGGCCGGCACGTATTTATTTAGTAATTATTATCTTTCTTATTAAGCTATTTCTTTCTTATTAGTAAGTTGCTAGCCTAAAGCTTTAATAGTAGTAAAACTACGCGATTCTTTCTAATATTCTATAAAATAATACTATATAATTAAAATAATACTATATTAAAAAAATCTAATAGTATTTAGGCTACTACTTTTAGTAGTGTATAATACTATTTTTAAAAGCTAACTTACTATAAAACCCCTCTAGCTGTACGCCTTAGGCTAGAGTATACGTACCTCTTTAGCTTTTCTATCTTAGCTAGTATATCTTTATAATCCTTACTATAATAAGGGCCTAGTTCTAGTTTTTTATATAAAAAGTAATACGGTAGTACTACCTATAACTCTAATAATTTTACCCTATTTTTATTCTTACTACTTATAATACTAACTAAAATAGAGGCTATATAACTAATAAACTACTTAAAGTCCTTTTCTTATTATCTATACCTCCCTAAATAAGTATTATTTTTTTTTCTTTCTCTATTTATACTGTACGCCTTAGTAATATTTATTATTTAAACTAGAATTTTTTTTTGTACCTTTTTCTTTCTACGGTTTACCTTAAATATTTTATTTTTAAATATTTTACTTCTAAACGTTCTATCTTATTATAGACTATAGGAATATATAATAATAGTTTCTTTTTAAAAGTTTTTCTAAATCTTAAAGTTCCTCTAATAAGAGTAATTATATTAGATTTACCCCTAATATAAACGATAGTGTAGAGTTAGATATAAATTTAATAGATATTAATACCTTTACTAATAAGAATAATAAGCATACTAAAAATAATAAGGTTAATAAGGATAAATATAAAATATCGCTTTTCTTTAATAAAAATTACCCGCCTAAGTGCTATATCTAATAGCTAGAAACCTTCAATAAATAAAATTATATAAAAGAAGATTATAAAGATAGTACTACTCGCCTAATTAATTATATAGAAAGTTAGTAGTATTAGTAAGTTTTTTATTTTTTTTTTCTTACCTACGCTAAATTATATAGGACTAATTAAGTATAAATACTAAATATATTTTAAAAAAATAAGTACTATAACTTTTTAATTATATTTATTATAACTTTTTATATATTTTTTAACTAGCTACTAAACTAGCGCTAAGAAAAAAAAGGAGATACTAAAAAACTAAATATATTAGCTTTTTAAAGACGTACTAGAAAGTTTTCCGCCTAATATATAAAATAGCTACTAGTAAAAGGATAGATAAAAGAATAAATTAAAATATATATAAAATATAGAGGTTTAGCTATAAAAATCCTAGTCTTTTAAGTTTAATATTATATACGTATCTATAACTATTAATATAAATAATAAGTACTGAGAAAGCTAGTAAAAAACTATAGTCTTATAAAGAGAGATTAAAATAAGGCTTATATATTTATTAAAAATTAAATACTTATACTATAAATAAACCTAATTATAGCTAAAAAACATATCTTTATAAACGCTATTAGATATAGATCTATCTCTGTCTAAAATTAAGAAATTTTATAACTAATTAGCTATAGACTATTCTTAGTCTTTACTATTAATATATATATATTACTCTACTATAAAATCTAAAAGGCGATTCTTATTAAATAATAATAGAGTTTACCTTTAAGTTTATAAAAGAGTTTTTTAGTATTAAAGATATATATAGATATACTTTTTATCTACTAAAATAAATAAACATACTAATTCTTTTATAAGGAATACTTTTCTTCTCTTTAAAGTTATAAATAATACAATTTTTATTTTTAGTTTATATACTATACTTTTTAGTATACTCTTCTATAATAAAGCGTTTATAGTGTATAATTTAATCTTCCTAAAAAAAATAAATAAATTTACTATTTTATTAGAGTGTAATAAACTATATATATAACTTAATTAAGCCTTAAATAATATTTTTATATTTTATAAAGTAGTATAAACTCTATATAGCTAAACTATTTTATTTATAAAATTTTTTTTTCTACTCTACTTTACTACTATAAATCTAAATACTAGGGAAAATTATAAAATTTATAAAGATTACCCGTCCCTATTTACTAAAATACGTAAAAGAAAAAGTATTTAATTAAAATAATAAATTCTATAAGCTATTATTTACTAAATATAAAATATAAAATATAGTAGTAACGCTATACGTAAATAATATTAGTAATATTATATAAAATCTAATAATAGAGTACGTAAGTATAAAGATATTTATAAAATACTATCTTTTATACTATATTATAGTTAACACGTAGGCTGTTATATAAAATATATAGCCCTAAATAGCACTAATATAGGCGGTCTATACAATAAGCTATTTAATTAATTATTATTAACTATAGCAGCTTACTCTAGCATAGTCTATATTAGTAAATAATAATTTAATTATTTACTATCTTTTTAACTAATAGGCGCGTTTTAAACACACCCCTTATAATATATCTAATACAGGCATGTATATACTCCTCCTTTTTTGAAACCCCTTTTAGTCGCCCCGAGCTACTACAGCCACACCCTTTTGTTTAATTAATATATAAATATATATATAGTAGTTTTATAATTTAAAAAAAGTAGTATATAAATTATTAGTAAAAGTTTATAAACTTAATAAATATTTAAATATTTTTAAATATTTTAGATTACTACTACTCTATAACGGCTTTAATTTTAGTTAGGTCTATTTCTAATCTATTTATTAATAAGATTATACTAAGATAGCTAACGCGTTAAATAAAAAATATATATTTATTAATATTAAGATATAGTTTAGCTTTACGAAGTGTATATAATACTTAATAATAGTATTATTTATAATTTTTATTATTTTTACTAAAGACGATAATATTATCTAAGTATATAGAGTAAAAGTTATCTAAGTAATTATATAGTAACTAATTAATATAATATTAAAAGGTATTAGAAGCGTTATATAATCTAAAAAATATAATTATATATTTAAATAGACTAAACCGCGTAAGAAAAATAGTTTTATACTTATTATTTTTTTTAATTTAGATTTTATTAAATACTATAATAATATTAAACTTAGGAAAGATGTATGCCTTATTTATATAAGTAAATATTTTTATTTTATTTTAATAGAGTATTGCGATTTTTAATTATAAGTTTATTAAAGCGATAATAGTTAATATATATATAGATATCTTTTTTAGGCTCTTTAATAACTAGTAGCGGGGCGGTAAATAGAGAATTACTTTTATAAATATATTTTTTTACTCTTTTAGTTTATATATAGGCCTTAATTACCTTAGTCTCTTTACGTAATAGTTTAAAATAGTATTATATAATTAGTTAGCTGTCTTTTTTTAGATATATTTTTTTAACGCCTAGTTATCGCGGGGATAGTTTAGTAGTTTTTTTTTAAATTTTATAAATTAGTAATATAATAAAATTATTTTAGTAATTTTTATTCAATTTTATTGAATATAGGGTATAGTTAATTAAGTTTTAAATAAAATTTATTAAAATTAACTTGCGTAGCTGCGGTAGTAATCTATTTAGTTTTTATAAAAATTATATAAGTACGTTAAGCGTTATCTATATTATTACTTATTTTAAGACGTATTTAGTCTTTTAGTATTATCTGGACAATAACATTTAGGTTATAATAAGCTATTTTTATAGTAGCTTTAACTAAAATAATTACTATATTAATACTATTTTTATTTTTTAGTTTAATTATTTTAGTATAACTATTACTGTACTAGTTGTATATTACCTTAATAAATAGAGACTAGTATAAATAGAGACTAGTATAAATAGAGACTAGTATAAATAGAAACTAGTATAAATAGAGACTAGTATAAATAGTTACTACAGTAATAGTTTAACTTAAATACTATTATTTTTTTTATTTTACTTATATAAAGGATTATAAATTTTAAGCTATAATTATTTAACTATTACGTTATAATTAATAATATCTGTAATTTAGTACTAATTTTTATTAATATATTCTTTAATTACTATACGTATTTTAGTTATATATATTATTTTATAAATAACGTTACTATTAATAAGTTTTAAAATAATAGGACTTTACGCTGCGACTGTTTAGAGTTTATAAATATATATAAAATTAGTACTAATAATCTATTTAATATATCTACTATTTAAAAGAATATATATAGTAATTAATATTTTATTAAATATATTAACTTATACTTTTAGTTTTATTTAAGCGCTATAGAGTAGCTTATCTAATAGATTTTTACTATAATTAAGTAAATAATTTATTACGCTGTATACTGTAGTAGTTATAAGTTATTCTTTTTATAAACTATAAGCTATATAGTAAATATTACTTAATAAGGTAAAAAATAATTATAGGTTTAATTAGCTTATTAGTATACGTTGCTTTACTATAAAATAACGCTAAAAGGTATTAAAGATCTCCTTTTTATATATAAATATAGGTTTTTAAAAGTAATATTTTTTAGAGACTATACTTTTTTTTAGTATCTAATATTATATTTACTATTATAGGCGATATTAGTATTAGCGTTTTAAGTATTTATTATCTAAAACTATTTAGTAAGTTTTAAGGCTATTAGGTCCCTTTTATAAGATTTAGGCTAAGTTTAATTAAGCGTATAACTAGGCTTTAAATAATATATATATATACTTTTTTAGCTTAAATAGCGCGAAACTCTTTTAATAGGTAGTAATTTAGATTAATAAAAGAATTACGTCTATTATTAAAATTAGGCCTCTTACTAATAGAAGCGCCGGCCTATAAAATTTTTTTATTATTTTTATTATTTTTATTATTTTTATTATTTTTATTATTTTTATTATTTTTATTATTTTTATTATTTTTATTATTTTTATTATTTTTATTATTTTTATTATTTTTATTATTTTTATTATTTTTCTTTTTAGGTTTTCTATAAGTATCGTATTAAAAATCTTATATTAAGATAGCTATTAAATAAATTATATTTAAATTTTATTTATTAGGGCTATACTTATCGCGGCAGCTTTTAAACGTAAATTAAAATTAGTTATAATTTTAAATTTTATTAAAATAGGATTTAGATAAACTTATATTACTTTATTTTTAAAGCGGACTAGCTACTTACTAGAAAACTTATTTTTATATTATTATAATTTACTAGAGTTAAATATTACGAGCGTAGTAAGTTATTAATTAATTAAACTAAATACCTTTTATAAATTATTATATAGTTTTTTATATTATAATATAGGTTATTTAACATTGTGATAGTATAGTTATAGATATAAATAAATATATAATTTTTATACGCTTAATAGAGATACTTAATTTTAAACTACTTATTAAATAAGAGTGTATATATTTATATTTATATATTAATTAAACAAATAGTGTGGCTGTGGTAGCTCGGGGGGACTAAAAGGGGTTTTAAAAAAGGAGGAGTATATATATACCTTTACAGAGTTTATATAATTATTAGAACTTTATCTCTATATTTTTAATTTATATATTTAGATTTTTGTCGACGGCGCTACTAAACCTATTAATATCTTTTTATCTATTATTTAAATAACGCTTTTTTTTAGAAGTAGTAATACTAATTACTAATACTAGTATACTCCTACGTTACTATTAATTTTTATAAAATATAAAATAAGTTTTATTAGATAACGTTAACTCTACGTTATTATAATAAAAAAAACTATTAGCGTTACTAAAATTACTATTACTATTATTATTAAACAGGTTTAAGGATATAAGATTTTATAATAACTTATATAGTACTGTTCTCGACTTTTTATATTTATTATTTTTTTTATACTTTTTATTCTTTTTAAAGAATGTATTATTAGCTATAATACTATATAGAGCTTTTATTAATGTTTTTAAATATTTTAGTTTATTTTATATTTTATACGCTGTTTAAATTATTATAATAAAGTATTACTTATATTTATTACTATATTAGGTTACCTTATTATGAGTTTTATTAGCGGTTAGTAAGTACTATTATTTAGTATTTAGCTTTTTTTATAGGGTACGCGTATTGGTTTTTACGCTATTATACTTTTAATAAACGTAAGTAACTAATTAGAAGGTATTATTAAGATTTTATTATTATTACTAAATTTATAGCTTTAGTTATACTATATTTATTTTAGTAGTATATAATAGTTTTTACGTTTTTACTTTTAACTATTTTATAAGTTTAATTATTTACTTAGTTATATTTAGATTATTATACAACGTGCTTTAATAGTAGAAGTATTTTAAAATAATAGGAAACTAATTTTTTAGGTATTTTATAATACTTACTTAAAAGTTATTAGTAGAAGAAATAGTAATAATAATATATTTTTAATAAGTTATTTATTAGGTAGAATACGCGCTAGAATAAAGTACTTATACTTAAATTTTTCTTTAGGGTATTTTTTATTAGTCGTAATAGTTATTTTAATAAATAATAAGATATCGGCTTTTATAGTCTTAATTTACTTAATAAATATTTTATAGTTAATTATAAAATTATACTATAATTACTAATTTATTATAGGTTAACTGGTAATAGTTATTGTGTTAAAATTTTTATTATTATTATTACTAATATTTAGTAAAATAGGGTAGGAAACGCTAAAACTACTTTTATAGTAATTATTTTTTAAAAAGTTATTACTAGTAATTATTATTAGATTCTTTTTAACCTTTTTAGTAAGAGGGCTATTTATAAACTATTTACTTAAGTTATAAATAGCACTTAGTAATTTAGTAATTATATTTTTTTAGGGCTTACTAATCTTAAGTTTTAAAATAATTTTTTTTATTATATTAGGTAACCGCGGCGGCGATAGCAGAGATATTTTATTTAATTAATTATATAATATATTATTAGCTAGCGTATACTAGGTTAATTTTTAAATATTATACTTTTTAGTAGCGCTATTACTAGTTAGTTTTTAGGTAACGGTATTAGTAATTAATTTTTAAGCGACACTATTACTAGTTTATTTAGGTAAGGTTTTTATATAACGTTTTACTATTTTATTTATACTAATAAGTATTTTATATAGTATAGAGAATCGGTTTACTATAACTATATAATTAATAAGACGTAGATATTTAAAATTTCGCACTTATATAGTTTATTATATAGAGTATTATTTTATAAATATTTAATTTATAGGCGTAGAGGGATACGCAAATTATATTATAAAGACTTAAAAGTATATATTAAATATTAATATTTAATAAGAATTTATATATAAAAAGCTACTTAGGTGCCCTAAGGCGAGGTAAGAGTATATATTAAAACGCCAGCGTAGACTAGCGCGGGTGTATCTATTTTAGCGCTTATATTTAAGTAAGGGCGTGTTTACCTATAATAATTAGATACTTTTTTAAATATATAAATTATTATACTAAATTAGTATACTATTATAAAGTAAATAATATATAGTAGTAGTACATAAGTTTAGCTTATAGTTTATATAAGTTACTAAACTTTTTTTTACTAGCGCTTTAATATACGCTTTAGTTTAATAATTAACTTTATTTTACTTTTTACTATAATTCTACTAATGCGCGCTTTAGAATCTTAGTAGTTAAATTTTATAATATAAAATTTTTATATAAAAATATAAAAATAATAATTATATTATAGTCTAAATTGGTAGATAGTATATAGTATTATATACTTTTTTAGTATATTATATAGAGTATTTTCCGCCCTATATATAGAAACAAGTATAGAGTAGTAACCTTAGTAAAAAATTATTAGTTACTTAAGATATATTATAAATATAATACTTTTAGAGTAACTATTTATATTATATAAACTTATTAGAGTAAGAACTCTTTACTATAAAAAAATTACCTATAATTATATTTTATTAAGTTACTTTATATCTAAAAAGTTATAAGAGAGTGCTAGCGACGTATTCTAAATTAATAATTATATATAAGCGGCTATATAATTACTATTTTATATTATTTATTACTAGAGATATTTATTACTAAAGATAGTATTTAGTATCATTACTAGTAATATTTATTACTAAAAATATTTATTACTAGAAATAGTATTTAGGTATAATTACTAGTAATATTTATTACTAGAAGTAGTATTAAAGTCTAATTACTAGTAATATTTATTACTAAAAATAGTACTAGGGTCTAATTACTAGTAATATTTATTACTAGAGATAGTGCTAGGGTCTAATTACTAGTAATATTTATTACTAGAAATATTTATTACTAGAAATAGTACCTAGTATAATTACTAGTAATATTTATTACTAAAAATAGTTTCTAATGCGCTATAATTATTTTTAATTTAGTAATAATACTAGTAATTAACTAAATTTATAGAGCTTAATTTAGTATTTAAAGATACTAAAAGCTTACTAAAATTTATTTATTTTATAAATAATTTTTTTGTAAAGCTAAATATTACTTAAAAATTACTAGTATAAAGAAATACGTATTTTTAAAAGGCTTATTAATATCTAGTATTATATAATACTAGATTTAGTTAAACTATAAAATTAATTTTAGTTTTAGAGCTTTTTAGTTTTAGCTCTATAATACTATAAAAAGCGTATTATATAACTAATCTTTAAATAATTATATAATAATTTTAACTAGTATACCCTTATAGGACACTTGAATATAATACTTATAAAAGGCTATAAATATTAAGAAAATATTTTTAATAATAAAAGATATTTATAAAATTATTATATTATTAGCGGCCTTATATATAGTTTCAGTAATATCTTATTTCTTAACGTAAGTTACCTAATCTAGCACTTAGAATAAAAATAGATAAAGTAATATATATAAAAAATCTATATAAAGAAATATAATTATATAAAATTAACAAATTAGATCTAGATAGAGTAGTTTATTTATTAATATAATAATTATATAAACGTAAAACTTGACTTATTAATATATTAGAAGCGTAATTAAAGCTTTAATACTAATATATATAGTTAGAATTATAATTTTATTCGTAATAATAATTACTATAAAAAGGTATTTTATATTTTAATTAAAACTACCTCTAAAGCTGTTATATTTACGAAGTCTAAAGGTCTTAATCTTAGCTATAAATATTAATCTAGTATATATTACAACTAAAAGCGCTACTTTATATATTACTAGTATATATTTATATCTATAATTTTTAATTAAAGTATACTAAATTAAAGGAATACTTATACTTTTAAAAATATTAAGCCGTTAAAAATAATAAATATTATTAGCGCTATAAACACTATAGGCGGTCACTAAGTATTAAACAAATTAGGTTAAAGAATACGTCTAGACTAGATTATTAGTGCTACTAAAAGACATTATTAAAAATTTTATATTTGTATATACTATATACTATAAAGTTTAAGTAATAGCTAACTCTATCGAATTAGGACGGTTCTAGGTAATAAATATAATTCTAAATAAAAAAAAGCTAATTTAAATAATATTTAATTATATAAGTATCTATTACTATTATCTTATAGCGCTTTTAATACGTTTAATAGCTAAATAGTTATAATACGTAATCGTAGTACTAAGTAATAATCTAGTAATTAAAAAAATAAAATTAGTAATAAAGAGACTATTAGCTATAATAAAAATAAATAATATTTTACTTTTAAAAGGTAATAAAAGCTTATATAAAAGATCTATATTTACTAGTTAATACTTTTATTAGTTTTAGGTAGACTATTAGCTGCGTATAAGAGCTGTAGAGAATACTATTTTAATAAAAAAAATATATATTATTACTATTTTAGATTACCTTATATAAGAAGACGTAATCTAATTAAAAAATACATATTATATAGCTAACGGCGTTGTTATTCCATTTACTAGCTACTATAAAAGAGTATATAATACTGTTACTAAAGTACTATAGTATAACTAGTAGGTATACTTCTATAGCTATAGATAAAAGTATTCTAATTTTTAAATAGTATAAAGGGCTATTTAGTTAACTATTAGGATGCCCTGAAAAGTGCTTAAGCACTTTTAAGTATTTTAATACTTTATAAGTTTAAGAGTAGAAGCCGTAAAACGAAAATAAATCTAACTAATCTAATAAATATAAAAATTATATTAGATAAAAAGTAACTACTCTTTAATATTATTTATTAGCTTATTTAAGTCTAAAGCTAATTATTTTAGGTATAGCTTAGAGAGGCTTTAGTTAACCTACTCTACTTACTAAAAGATAGAATTAAAGTTAAGAGTTAAAATATATAGTGCTACTTAGCTTATTATGTTATTACTTTTAGTTAAACTCTATTTTAAAAACGCGGTATTACTATAATCTAAAAAATTCTAATAAGATATTTTTAAGAAATCTATAACCCTGTTTAGGCACTTAATTATTATATATGCTACCTAATAAAATAAAAAGTTCTTAGCTTATTTAGTAAAAAATATATTAAAATATTTATTAATAGTAGTAGTATAGGTAAAGTTAAGTAAAAATGAAATTAAAGGGCCTTATTAAGGATAATACTTACTTAATAAAACTAATAGTTTATAATTAAAGTATAAGCCTAATATGTATACTATAGGTTTAAGAAAGTTTAATATACTAATTATAATTACTATACTCTACTTTAGACTAAGATTTTAAACGTCTAAAAGAATATAAATATAGAGTAATTCTAGCTTATTATATAAAATATAGCTTTAGTAATAGATTTTAAGTCCCTAGTTCTTATTAACTAAAATATAATATAAAAGATAAAGTAGTAGTAGTAATCTATTATACTATACTTTTAGTAAAATCTATTATAGAATAAAATACTACTACTACTTACTAAAAATAGTAAAACAGTTTTAATAGATTTATATCTCTTTTTTAGGTATAATTATTATATAAAATATTTAATAGGTTTAGCGATCTCTAGCTAATTTAATAATAAAAAATATAGAAACACTTATTAATAGTAGTACTATAAAGTAGGTAATAGGGGGCTTAATATATCAGAGTATAAGTCTTTACTAAAAATTTAGCTACTTATTACTTAAAAGTTTCTTTTCTACTAAATTTTAATTAGGTTACTTTTATATAATTAAGTCTTACTTATTTATCCGCTATCTTTTATAACTATACTAGCTCTCTTTATAATTATAAATATCTATATATAAATTAAAGTATTATTCTACTTTACTCTACCTATTTATAAACCAGTACTTATAAAATAAAAATAATTATACACTATACCTAAATAATTTATAAAAAAACGTAGTATTATAATACGCTTACCCCACTTTTATAATAGTATTAAGGTATTCTCTTTAATAAAGACTAATAGTAATATTTTAGATAAAGATAATAATAGTTATAAATATTTTTTAGCCGCTATAATATTATTAAATTTCTCTTTTTAAGTCTATAAGTAAAGGGACTAAAGATATTCTCTCTATATTTAATATAGAGACTTATTTATTACTTTAAGACACGTCTAAAAACTAGTAAAAGTTACTAGTAAAAAGTAAGGGAGACGGTAGAGTAGTAGAAAAGGTATTTAAATAACTTAAAAATTAAAAGAAAATAATACTAGTATACCTAATTATAGTTTACAGTTATCTAAGAAATAGATATAATATTATAAAGGTATACACATACTCCTCCTTTTTTTAAACTCTCTTTTAGTCGCTACTATAGCCACCACAGCCATACTATTTATTTAATTAGTATACAAATATATAGATATAATATCTTTTTAGTAAAAAATATAAAATATTAAATACTAAAATTTAAGTGTAGCTTTTAGCTAAATTTAATATATATAGTTTATATTATAATACTAAGTATACTATTTTAATTATTCTACGGCTAACCTTTTAGCTATAAAATAAATATAATAAAAAAGCACTATTATTACATCTCGTGTTAATAATAATAAAAATTAATATTATTTTATCTATACCTAAAACTGTCCGAATAATAGATATATAAAATAATATATTTTTTAGTCTACTAGTTAATAATATTAAAGGCTATTAATTTATTATAGCTTATTAAATTAATTTAATTTTTCACGTTAATATTAGCTAAGTTAGTTAAATAATTTTTCTGTATTATATTAAATTAAAGTATATTTATATATAATAGAAAACCCATACAGCCACCACAGCCACACTATTTGTTCGATTAGTATATAAATATATAGAAAACCTATTATTAGGAAATAGTAATTACGGTTTTAATTATAATAATACTAGTAATAATTAGATAGCTTAAATACTTTTAAAATAAATATTTAATTACCTTTAGTTTCTATATATATATTATCTTTACTAGAATAATATTTAATAATTTTATAATACTATAGATTACTAGCGATTTATATAACTCTATAACCTTAGACCTCTTTAGCCTTCCTATATATTTTATATCTTTATTTAGAATTTCGTATACTTTTAGATAGCTATAAAAATATTATATTTTAAAAAAACCTTTTTATTTTATAAAGTGGTTTTACTATATTAACTAGCCATCTATTACTCTATTAAGCAGGACTACTAAGTAACGACGCTTACGTTATTACTATATATACTAGTGCCTAAATTAGGTTCTAGGAACCTTACAGTTCCCGAAACGTCCTCCTAGGCACGTAAGCGTTCTAGAATAGTTGTCCCAGGAAAATTGGCGTCCTAGAAAAATTATTCTAAAACAATTAATCTTTTAGAAAATTTACTAAGCGTAGTTATAGAAATAGTAGATTTTTTTAGTAAATTATAGTATTATAGACTAAGTAAGAGTTATTTCTAAAAGATAGGTAGTTTAAATAAAGCTTATAATTAATATTTTTATTTTAAGATTATTTATACCTCTTAATTATTATTAACTTTATTATAATAAAAAACACTAGTAGGTTTTTACTATATAGGATTTTTCGCTATAAAGGGAGAAATATTATAAAATTAAGTTATTATAAACTTCTAGTTTTTATTAACTATAAATTTTTATAAACTCTACGTCTTTTAGATAGAAAAAGTAGCCCGTATAATAGTAGTTCTTAAAAGAGTTTTTAATATTATAGAGCTTTTAAAATTCTAGTATTTCTAAAATCTATTTTAATATATTTTAGATTCTTATATAGTAGTAACTAAAATTAATTTTTAGTTTCTAAATTCTATTTATATAGTTACTAGGAAGGCGCTTTATTAAATAGATAATAGTGTTTTATAGGGATAGTATATTAGGCTTTAAAAATAGTATAATTATAAGCTATGCTATATATACTTCTATCTGTCTATTCTCTATATATTTTAAAATATTTGCTTATAAACGCTTAAAATATATAGATATTATTAGAGTAAAAGTATTTAGGATATAACTTATCCTTTACTATATTTTAAGCTATAGGTGCTACTCCTACCTAAATACTAAGACCTATCTAGTAAATATCTTTCTAAGCGGCTATACGCTTAGAGAAACTAAAGTATAGAAACTAGAAACTAGTTTTAGTTATTACTATAAACTTTAGTTTTATTCTATTTATAAGATTATAAGACTAGAATATAGATAATAATAAATAAAACTAGTAAGATTATAGAAGTATAATAAAGTTTTTAAAAATAAACAGAACTACCGCTTCGGCATAGACTTTATAAAAATCTAATTTTAAATTTAGAAAGTAACTGAATAAAAAAATAAAAATAAGTAGCTATAGTTAAGAATAGAAATAACTTATATAAGTATAGCATTATAGTAATTAAGCGTTACTACCTCTACTATATTTAGTCCCTTTAACTTAAAATTTAGTTTAAGTTACTTATTAGTTATAGAGTCTAGTTTTAGTTTTAGCAGTAAACCCTAGTTTAGTTTAATTTTTTAGTATTCTAAAATATATAAGTTTTAGGCTAATTTTCTAAAATTTAAAATAAATTTAGTATTAGGATATAGTATAGCTGGTACTTATTTATTTAATTATTATTATTCTTTTTATTAAACTGTTCCTTTATTATTATTATTAGTAAATTAGTTATATAACTATTAGAAGTTTAGCTCCGGTAGCTGTCTAATAGTTACTTTTAAGGTTATAAAAACATAACTAATTATACCTACTAACTAACGCGATACTCTAAGTACTATTATTTATATTTATTACTTTCTATATCTTATAAACACCTATATCCCTAAATATACTAATCTTATATAGCTATTCTCTTAGTTACTTTTTACGCTTCGCGCTTTAAATAATCTTATTACTTTTAATTTTAACTTTACTTTTGCCTTTACCTATATAATAATCTTTACAACTTTCTAGATTTTAATAATACTTTCTTTATTAATTATTATCTATAGTATCTTGTCCTTAATTAACTTATTATTTTAGTATTAATTAATAGTATTGCAAAGGCTTTACTTAACTAAAAAATCTATTTATACTTATACCTATACCTATACGTATCTAGTCCCTCTAACTTTTAAATTTTATTTTACTATTTTTTAAAGTTATAACAGTTTAAACGCTTTTAGGACCTCTATATAAATAATATCTATAACGCGGTATACCTTAATAATAGTAATAGTTTAGCTAATAATTAGATTATACTTACTTAGCTACTAGGTACTTAACTACTAAGTAATTTTTTATTAAATATTAGTTACAGTCTCTACAGTCTCTATAATTATTATAATATTAATTTATATATAAGGTAGATTCTTATATAGAATACCTAAAACTACGTAAGCTTTAATAGATTTAGCCTACTATATATAACGTACTATAGTATATATTAGTTACTAATTCTTAGCTACTATAATAATAAGGTAATAACTTATAATAGTAAAAACTATTATAAAGGAGGTATCGCGTATAAAGTAGCTATAATCTATCTTATAATATACTTTTAATATAGTATTATTACTAAACCTTATTATTTCTTTTATTAGAATTTTTTTTAGTAGAAGCGTATATACTACTACTAGCTATAGTATAGCTAGTAGCTTATTAGCCTTAGCGCAACGCCTTTATTATTTCCTCTTTTATACGCCTTCTCGTACCTGTATATATAGTAAAAGTATATATATTTTTATACTATTACTTTATTTTTACGCTAGCCTATATCCTTTTTAACTTACTTTTAATAATTATATATGGGTATAGTGTTAATAGGGGTAGTAATATATATATATATTTAGTGCGATATATATTTAGTAGAAAAATAGATACTAGTAAATAAGTAGCCGGACTTTTAATAACTTATAGTAGTTTATATTTAGTAATATACTATACTATAGCTATATACTATTCTCTTCCTTTTAATTATACTAGTATATTATTATTTTAGAGTATAAGGTAGTAAATTCTATATATATTTTTAGAGAGTTAAGTTATTACTTAGCTAAAATTAAATAGGAATAGTAAGACTATAGAGCTAAAATTAGCCCGCTTACTAAGATATTATATAACTATAATCTATACCTAGGCACTAAATAGTTTTATTTATTATATTTTTTAGTTATACCTAGGCTAGTAAATTAGGTTGCCCTACTTTTTTTAAACCTTTAATAACTTTTATAATACTAGTCCTAATTAGATAATTTTTAGCTTATTTAGCTTAGTTAGTCTGAAATTTTAATCTAAAACAAATTACCTAATTAGGACTAGTATTACTAAAATTATTAAGCAACCCATTTTTGTGACCCTAACCTACGTTGGGTTGGGGTTACTCGGCTAAAAACCTTAATAACTTTAGAAATACTATATATTTGTATATTAATTAAATAAAAAGTGTGGCTGTAGTGGCTGTGTAGGCGACTAAAAGGGGTTTTAAAAAAGGAGGAGTATATATATGCCTTTATACTTAATGTGTTAAAAAATTTAGGTATTAGAAATACTAGTCCTAATTAGGTAATTTTTTTTAGATTAAAATTTCAGAGTAACTAAGTTAAATAAGCTAAAAATTACCTAATTAGGACTAGTATTATAAAAGTTATTAAAGTTTTAAGAAAAAGCTTAGTATTTTAGATTTACCAGTCTAGTTATACCCCTATCTATACTAGAGTAACACTAGCTTAGCCTATACTAGATACTATAAGGACTATATATTTTTAAACTAAGTATACACAGAAAAAAGTAAAAATTAATTTTATAAACTTTTATACTATTATATATAGCTTTTTATAAAACTAGCCTTACCCCTTTATATTTATAAAATATAGTAGAACCCCTATAATAATAAAATAGTATTAGTTTATATCTAGTAAATTACTATTATACTAGTAGTGTTTATTAAAGCGCTCTATACTAAAATTATAATTATAGCTACTATAAACAAGTTTAAAAATATAGTTAAAGATAATATAGTACTAAAAACTTCTATTTCTATATAAATAGTTCCTACAGGGGGGTGACAAAAAAAAAATTCAATTAAAAAAGATACCTTTTTTAAACTAATATAACTTTTTAGTTATAAGGCCTAAAAATACAAAAAAAATGCTATTTTAAAAAGAAAGACTAGTAGATTCTATTCACCCTATCAGGGGCTGCTTACTAAGGGGTTTAGGAGTTAAAAAAAATCAGTGAACATAGAAAATTTTTAGGGCCCTACTTTTAGTTAATACAACTTTTTATTTAAGGTGTAAAATTAGCTTATTTTTATATATATAATAATAGATACTAAGTTTTAATAGTATATAAAATATTTTTATATATTTATATATTAATTATATAATTATATATAAAAGTCACTTTTTTAAATTTCTAATAATAAACTGGTAATAATAAATTACTAATACTTAGTATAGTAGCCCTTAGCTTCTATAACCGCCTTATAACGGTTAGGAAGAGATAAAATACAGTTATTAATAACTTTTTGTAGTATATTCCACCACTCCTTATTAATAACTCTTTTAAAGGCCTCTATACTTTATATACTAGATCCTACACCTAAACTAGCCTCTTTATTATTATTTACCCCTTATTTTAAATAACCCTATATATTTTCTATAGGGGCTAAATCAGGGCTATAGGCTGAGTAAGGAAATAGTTTAATTTTATTATTTTTAAACCAGTTTAAAACGTCCTTTATTTTATAAATAGGGACGTTATCTTGTTAAAATTACCAACCTAAATTAATATTAGTATAAAGATTATAATTATAATATAATATAATAATATATATATATATATATATTATTATATTACTAAAAAAAGGGGTAAAAATGTATTATAAAACTTACCCCTTTTTATATAGGGTTTAAGCTTAGGTATAAGGACTTTGTTTATATAGTCCTTACTAGTAAAAGAAGTAAAAAAATTAGGTGTTTTAGTAAACACTAAATTACTTCTACCTCCTATCCAAATTGCACCCCAAACTTGTAGTTTAAGATCTTGTCCTATAAAATAATTAATATAATTAATATTAAAAAACTAAAACCATAACTTAAAAATATATAAATAGTTATATATTTTAATATTTTAAAAAGTTAAAATAACTTACTTCGTAATTAGCTAACAGCCAGTTCTCTTCCAACTCTATTATTACCCCTTTTTCTATAATATCGTCTATTTTACTGTCCCCTTTGTATTACTGACTCATCAGAAAATATAATCTTTTTTAAATTTATATTTTTTATATTTTTTATATTATCTTTAGCGTATTTTAATCTTTTTTTAGCGTTTTCTTTGTTAATTATTAGTTTTTTTTTACTTATATTAATACTATAATCCTCCTCTTTTAAAATCCTTTGTAAGAATCTTTTTAAGATATTTAGACTATTATCTATTAATAGTCTTTTATTTTCTTTTTTAGGGCTTCTAGTTAAGTCCCTATTAATAACTCTTTTTTCTCTTTCAGTTACTGTAGTAACTCTACCCCTTTTAATCTTTTTTATATTATAATTATCTTTCTCCTTCTTTTTAATTCTATTTATAGCGCTATAAATAGTTTGTAGAGACTTTTCTAAAGTAGTAGCAATTAAAGAAGGAGAATTATTTACTTTTAAAAGAAGTTTAACTTCAGATTTAAGTTTTGAAAAATTTGGCGCTATTTTAAAAAAATAGGAGTTTAAGTTTATAAAAGTAAAAAGATATTATAATATACTATAATATTACTAATATATCACGTAATTATTAATTATATAAGGCTTAGCACTATTTTTATAATTAATATAATTTTATTATTAGATTACTAATATACTTCGAAAAACTAGTCACGTAACCTATACTAGGCCTAAAATAGTATAGTTAAAATTTTAGTTAAATATATTCACTAACTAAAAAGTTATAGGAACCTAAAAAAGGGGTTAGAAAAATTGCTATATTTAGGTAATTTTAATTTAGTATAGGTAATATATATTACGTAACTAAAATTCTAGTAATAATCTCTATAATTTTCTCTTTAAAACGGTATTATTCATGTATTTTTAGGCTTACTAATTAATTTTATATAAATTTTTAAAAAAGATATCTTTTTTAATTGAACTTTTTTTGTGTCACCCCCCTGTAATATACTATTTAGCTTATCTAAATAAATAAATCTACGCAGAGTAAGACAGAATTTAGTAAAAATAAAAAAGTATATTTACTTTATTAGGCTAGCGTAAAGTAGATAATACTTATAAAATAAAAAATATTTTTTCTTTTATATCTATTAGAAACTAGTACTATTTTAAAAGACTTATATATATAAATTTAAATAAAACTACCTACTATAAGTATATTAGGCTTATAAAATATAAATAGTAATAGATAGTTTAATAATAAACTTTAATTTTAATAATTTATTTACTAAAGCTTAGTAACTTCGTAAAATGTTTTTAAACTTTTTTTTAGTATCTCTATAGTATATGCGTATAGTATAAAAAAGACTAAATATAATTTTAAAAATATCTTGACCTCTTTCTAGGCTAGCCTAAAAGTCTTAGTTAATTTTAATTTTTTTTTATTTAATACCGTACTTCTAAATTATTAAACTTATAAATAAAAGTATAGAATCTCTCCTCTCTATTTTTACCTATTAACTTATTATTCTCCTAAAAACTTATATTATAAAATATTCTTTGGGTTAGCTAGACTTTTTAAACTAAATTTCTTACTAGATTTAAACTTTTATTAGCCCGTCTCTCCTAACAGAATCTTAAATATAATAAAATATAATTTAAGTAAAATATATATTAGGGCAGCTACTCGCCTAAGGTAAAAATAGTAGTAAAAAGCAGCTATTAGTAGTAATCCTTATATTATTTATTATAGACTAATTCTAAATAGATCTATAACTATATATTCTTATAAAAAGCTAATAAAGGTATACATATACTCCTCTTTTTTCGAACCCCCTTTTGGGTCGCCCCGAGCCACTATAGCCACACTTTTTATTTAATTAATATATAAATATATAAAAAGCTAATAAAAATATCCCTTATTAATTGTATACTAAAAATAGCTAATATATAAAAACTAAAAATAATTTTAGTTACTACTATAAGGGCTAAAAAAGACTGCTTATATTTTAATACTTTATCTTTTTTATTAAATATTGCGGTGCTAATATAACGTAAAATATATTAATTTATAGTAAAACTATATAAACTAGTACTATTAGTATTATTAATTAGATAATTACTTAAAATATATAATTACTTATCTTAGCCCTACTAGTAAAGAGTCCTACTACTAAGAGAGTTCTACTAGTAAAAAAGCTCTACTAGTAAAAAAGCCCTACTAGTAAAAGAGTTCTACTAGTAAAAGAGTTCTACTAGTAAAAAAGCTTTACTAATAAGAAAGTTCTATAAGTAAGAGAGCCCTACTAATAAAAAAGCTTTACTAATATAAAAGTTCTACGAGTAAGAGAACCCTACTAATAAAAAAATTTTATTAATAAGAGAGTTCTACTAGTAAAAAAGCCCTACTAGTAAAAGAGTATTATTAATAAAAAATAATAAATAGTAGCAGCTATAATAAATACTTCTAGTAATACTAATAATAATAATATATCTAATATATATTTTTTATATTTTTCTCCTCCGCTGTAGTACTACTATTAATATTTTTTATTATATTAACCCTTTACTAAACTACTATAGCTAGTAACTATATTATATAATACGCGTACGTAATACTATTACTAGTATTAAACTTATTAGTTAGTATATAAATTTAATATACAGAAATTAAAAAAAGAAATTTAAAATTTTATTATTATAATTCTAAAAATTAAAACGTATTTACGTATAAGCGTTTCTACTCTAATTAAACTTACTAATTAATATTTATTAAGTTTTAATAAATAAGAAATATATATACTATATTATAGTATAGAATAACACTTATATTATAAATTATAATATTTGTATATTAATCGAATAAAAAGTGTGGCTGTGGTGGCTGTGTAGGTGACTAAAAGGGGTTTTAAAAAAGGAGGAGTATGTATATACTTATAAATTATAAATAATATTATTATTTATAAATATTATATATATATAAATACTTTTTTATTTTTTATTTTTTATTTTCTATTTTAATATTTAGATCTGCACTTTCTTAAACTTAATTTATAAATAAAAAAACTTTTTAAATAATAATTAAAATATTACTTATTAAATCTAAAAATTAAATATAACGGTTTACACTAAAGCTTCTATAGACTAAATTCTTAGACGCGCTATTTCTATACGAGTAGTACTCTCTAAAGAGTAAATCTTACGTTAGCGGGTTAAAAAGTATAGCCTATTAGTTTTTATACCTTAAGTACCTGTACGCCGTAATCTGCCTGTATAGGTAAACTCTTTATATAGTTAATTTACCTATATAACTAATTTAACTATCGTATAAATCCCTATATACTAAAATATTCTATATATAATAATTTTTATATAACTTATATTACTGTACCCTTTTTTTATTCTTTATAAAATACGCCCGCGCTTACTAAATACCTATATAAAAATTACCTATATACTTAAAAATACTATATATAGCTACGCTTAGTACATTATATAATAAAATATAGCTATATAGAAGCCTAGTTAACAGTTTCTAATATTAAAAAATAATAAAACTTAACAAATATATTATAAGGCCTAAAAGTATAAAAATAAGCTAGTAAAAATATAAAATATATACTAAGGGGAAACTAAAAGTATTAGAATTATAAATTATAATAAAGTCTCTAGTACAGTATATATATAAAAATAATAATTAAAAAAATAAAAATATAGGCGTAGATATATTACTTTATAAAATAAAATATATATAACGTTAATTATAAATAAAAGCTAGAGAATAAGTAGAGGTAAAAACATAGTTAGCTATACTTTTAGTATTTTAAAGGGCTACTACTCTTTTAATACAGGTCTAGGTAATAGTATATAAAATTATATATTTACGTATAGTATTATATAGTACTAATAATAATTTAATATATTAAATATTTATAAAGTAGTTAATAAGAGATACTAAGTAGTCTAAGGATTCGTTAATATAGGATATTATAAATATTATTAGCTAGTAATAAGCTAACTAAGAAACCTATTAATAACTATATACCTTTATTATAACAGCGCTAGAGAGGTATTTAAGCTCTATTATTACTATTATAATACTAATATAACTAGATAACTATTACTACGTTTAATAGGCTTATTAGTTTATAGAGCTTACTTACTATTTTATTAATCTATACCTATAATAACTATAATAGTAATCCTATAGGTACTAAATTAATATAAAGAGACGTATTATAGCCTATAAAATTATTATAGCCACTACTAAAACGTTTAATAAATTAGACTATAATATTATTTCTATAAAGATAGCGTTGGCAAATATTTATATAAATAAATATAAAATTACTATAATTAAACTTCTCTTATAATATTATTATACGTTTCCTATAATAATTAAATATCCTTTTTCTTATTAGCCTCGATTTAATAATAGTTTAAATATAATATAAATTAAGGTTTTAGAAATATCTTTATATTTATTAATTAATGTTCGCCTTTTTATTTATTTATTTATTTATTTATTTTAATTTTCCTTAGGCGTTAGATTACAGATTTTAATGTTAAAAAAAAGTACCGTTTTAAATACTAACTATAGTAAATTTAGTATATAAAAATAAATATAGAAAATTTAAAATCTTATATTTATAATGTTAAAGATTAAAACTTATTTATATATAAGGGTTTCTACTCTAATTAAACTTACTAATTAGTATTTATTAAGCTTTAATAGATTAGAAATATAAAGAATATATAAAATTTATTTTAACTAACTTTTTAACGTAGTAATAAGTATTAGATTAGTTAATTACTATAATATAAAAGCGGTTTTATAGCCCTAATATTATAATTAAAATTCTTTTTAAGCGTCTCGCCTATAGGGCTTAAAATAAAATTAAATATACTATATAAGTGACTAATTAATATGCGTATAGAATTAAGCTAAAATTTAACCTATATTAGACGCTTATCTTCCCTATAATTTAGCGCCCGTAATAATAAGTTATATAATTTATTTATCTTTAATACCTTATTATATGTAACTTTCTTAATCTTTTATTCTAAGTAGTAATATAGAAGTCGTTATACTATAGTATATACTTTATTATATATTTACTAAGGCCGTTAGTAAATGTTAGTAGTAATAAGGTAATAGTAGTAAGTAAAAAGTAGTATAAATAATTATTATAGTATATAGGTAGCTATATACTTATATATTTTATTTTAACTAGAGGCTTTATTTTTATTTCTTACTATTTTTTATAATACTACTACCTTATATATATGAATAGAGAGCTAAACTTTTTTTTTAAAAAAAAAGCTAAGATTTACTTTTATTATAAGTAAGCTATAAATAGCCTATAAATACTTTTAAGCTAATATCTACTATATAGGCAGATTTACTACTATAATAATAAAAATACTATAATAGGATTCTATATTCGCGTTTAGAAGTGAGTAATAATATACTAAAAATATAAAAGCTTATAAAATTAGTTTCTACTTTTTTATATATATATCTAGTTTAAAGCTGTATAGCCCTTATAGTATTTAGTATAAGCTAAGTTAGTTTTACTCTAGTATAGATAAAGGTATAACTAAAAAATATAATAAATAAAACTACTTAACGCCTAAGTTACTAACTATAGCTTTATAAAGTCTTAGTAAGTAGGCCAACTTTAGCTCTATAGCCTTATAATTTCTACTTAACTTTAGCTATACCTCTAGTTAACTAACTTAACTCTCTAAAAAACGCCTACAGAATTCGCCACATCACAATCCTATAGCCGGAGTGGGTCGGCCATCCTCCCTGCTAGGAGTGATCAAGGTATTCGTCTGCTCTCGGCGAGGCTTAAGTAGCGAATCTTTAAACGTAGTACCGTGACTAACCATCTCGTCACCTGATCTAGAGATGCTCGAAGCTTCGACGTCGCAAATTAGTAACCTATATATTCACGCTGATCCCCGGCCCCCTCTATGGAAATGGACTGCAGCAGCTTGATCACGGCCTCATGCCCGTTCCTGACGGCACACGACAGCGGCGTTCGGTCGCGACGGACGGGATCTGACATCATTAGCAGGTTGCGGATAGGCTGGATTCAGGAGCGATACTAACTATTTTTAATCTTTCACCGTCCACTGACGGAGTATATTCCACATGCCGTCATCACTTAATCGCACCTCCTAGTGGGAGAGGCGGAAAGTCGTTAAGTTGAGCAATGTGAAAGCGAGGATGAACTGATACAACTCCCAGTATCAACTCCGTCCGCTGCGGGTCAACTCCAGTTCGTCGTGACGGAGGCAAGATTCAGGATAAAGCGGGGTAGCCGGGCTTTGCTCCGCTATCGCTCGGACAGCATCTGGGTCGTCCAACGTTCCAACCGTGGATGTTGATCGGCTCGACGAGTCTTGATGGGTGTGCAGAGAGAGTTGGCCATACCAATACCGCTGGGCCTCAATATCTAAGCCTGCCTCCAGCGTTAGGCTTGGGTCTTTAAAAGAGAACGCAGGCAAGCTTACCTCGAGTTGGTCGTTGAAGGAAGTTTTGGATAATTCCTAAAAGGGCGAGCATCGCTGTCACAATGCCGAAGACAATTGAGCAGATGACTTCTGGAGCCATAGGGGGTCTATCTCTATCCAAGCCGTAAGGAAGTGATAATATAAGTTTAAGAGAGCAGTGCTTGATTTGGCTGAGCCAGCGTGCTTTTATTGATCCGTATTCTCAAGGTTTTCAAGGACTCTGCTGTATGATAACTAGCTTTTCAAAAAGAGGTGAGACGATCTTGATATAAACGCCAACAGCTACTCTTAAGAGCAATGGCAAAACGAATTTTACTGGATAGCCCTTTGGGCCAGTACAAACGGCACCTGGAATCACCGAGTTCAAGATTGAGCCGGTGTTGTAGTTTCATGGCGAATCTTGGATTACCGATTGAGCCAGTGCAACCTTCTTTGCTTCTTGATAGCATGGGAATAGAAGGTAATTCACAGAGGATATTGGTGAAAAGGCTTAATGAGGCGGAGTGAGCGGCAACTCGTGATGCACAGGCCCAGCCTGCCAGTTCGCGGATACTTGGGAAGAGAGCCAGTGCCCAGCAGGGTGGCCATGAGCTCACTGCATCGGGTCATTTTCCAGCGGATTATCGCATCCAGCCGGTGCTGAGAGAACGAGGTGGTGGCATCATGGTTGAGCCTCTGCCAGCGCGAGAAGGAGCCTGTGCAAGTGCGAGAGGGAGCCTGTGCAAGCGAGAGCCTGTGCAAGCGAGAGCCTGTGCAAGCACGAGAGAGTCTGTGCTAGCGCGGGGAGCCAGGAGGCGGGTGCTTAAACCTCGGCTGACCCGCGCATGCCAAGCCCGACCAGTTTTTTGACCTGACCGTTACAGCATGAGCCTGTGCCAGCGCGAGAAGGAGCCTGTGCAAGTGTGAGAAGGAGCCTGTGCCAGCATCTATTTGAGCCTGTGCCAGCATCTATTTGAGCCTGTGCCAGTATCTATTTGAGCCTGTGCCAGTATCTATTTGAGCCTGTGCCGATATCCATTTGAGCCTATGCATATGTACACATGCGAGCATCGGCCCTGCACCGTTGGAGCCCGTGCATTGCTACGGTGAGGCAGTGCAGGGAGTGACTAGATCCGGTGTGTATTTCTATCGAGCCTGTGCAAATTCTCGGAGGAGTCTGCGGTTTGAAAGGCTATTCAGGCCTTACATTACTCTAACCGTTGTTCTCTTTCCCTAGGTTATCCCGTCGCACTTTCCGCCTTTGGCACCCGCTGCCCTGGCCAGTAGCACGGCAAACCCACCCACAAACGACACCTACGGAGAAGAAGACGGCCTTCCTGTGAATACCCAAAACATGCAACCGCCAACTCCCTCAAACATGCGGGCTCCATTGCGAGGAGGCTATCCACAAAAGCATCCCGCCACGTGGCAATGCTCTCTTTGTCCGAAAAGGTACACTAGAGCGTTCAACCTGCGAAGTCATTTACGCACTCATACGGCCGAGCGGCCTTTCTTTTGCCCTGTGTGTAATAAATCTTTCACCAGGCTTCACGACCGCAATACCCATGAACATCTTCACAGCGGTGAAAGGAGGTTTCTCTGCGACGGCCAACTCAAAAATGGCCAACACTGGGGCTGCGGTAGGCGCTTCGCTCGCGCCTCAAACCTCGGACGACACTTTCGGAGTGATATAGGCCGGCGTTGTATCCGACCACTTCTCGACGAAGAGACTGCGGAGCGCAATGCTGCAACAGGATTGACGGATGCTGCAAGGAGACGAGAGACGGATTATATTCTAGATCTGGCCCAGCCGCCACCTCAGCAAGCGAACGCGGAGCACAGTGCCGCGACCACATTGACGGACACTGCAAGAACTTTGGACACCGGTACATTTTCAGGCGTGCCTTCAGCACGACCCAATGTCTCCCAGGCGGTACCACCCGCCACAATATATAGTTCTTCAACAAACGTCGACTGGGATGCATGGGACCGTTAGTTATATCGTCAGGCAGATTGACTTAGACTAACTGTTCTCTTCCTAGATTTTACGCAAGACTTTGAGACCCGGAGCGATATGCAAGTGACGAGGCCAGAGAGAGTCCTCGACCAGCGCGAAAGGACCCAGTTGCTTGAAAAGATCCTTAGAGACAAAGGTTCGTAGCCCTTTGATGAGGTTTCACGTTTGTAACTGACGTTCTTTCCAAGGCTTTGATGTAGACGCAGAGCTGAATTCAGAGCTTCGGAAAGCGGAGACGCCGCCTATTGCTAATATTCAGAGCTCGATGGGCCGCACTCCTTCCCAACAAAGCAGCGATGAATTCGACCGCGTTGAACCGGTAAGTAAAGCTGCTATACATTTGTCACATCTTCTCATTGAATTAGCTTCATGAAGTTTCCTCGTCACAAAGTCCATTATTTGGCATGAGGACTCAATCACCGCCACCGACTTACCGGAGCATCCATCCGCAGACTGAGAGCAATACAATAATCGAGTTGAACGGATCCCCCGTTGCACTACCGGCTCCGAGAAATTTTACCCTTACTGAACAACTCACGTGCCCAGAAGGCTGCGTAGGAAAGACGTTTGGGAGGAAATATGATTTGAACCGACACATTACCAAGCAATACCGATGCCCTCATGAGCACTGCAAGGACGTACGATTTCCAACCCAAACAGAGAAGAAGGCTCATGAGAGGCAACACAGCGATACCGGGATCGGCTTCCGTAATTCGCAGGCAGAGAGGCTGTTTGCTCCACCAATGATGCGCTCTTAAATAGCCATCATGGTCAAGTGACAAGATGGCTACTTAAGAACCACGTGTTGAAGTTTGCCACTTGAGCCTCGTTAGAGGCAGACGAACGCCTCGATCACGCTAGCAGGGAGGACGGCCGACCCGCTCCGGCCATAGGGTTGTAGATGTTTCGAAATACGTAGATAATAAGTAGTAGAGGTATATATAGCACAGCTCGTAATATTACTACTTTTTAGCTATATATACTACCCCTATAAAACGCTAACGTCTATTAAATAAATACTTTTTTTAAATAACTATACGCTTAGAATAACTAAAGTATAAAATCTAGAAACTAATACTAGTTATTATTATATACGGGTAGAGTTCTAATTTAATAGTATTTTATAATAGTACTTACTTAAATAATACTACGTAGTTAAGATTAGGCGTTTAAAAAAAACTAGTAAATATAGTAGATATAATACTAATACCTTTAAAAAGTTTATAAAAAATTAGTTAACTAATAAAAATTTATTTTATAGACTTTCCAGTACTAAAATATAAAAAATAAAAAAATAAAAAAACTTACCTATAAAATTAAAATAAAGTAGTATAAAGTAGTATACTAATTGTAAGCTAAGTTATATTAACTTTTTACTAAGCCTTTTAAGCTGTAGATAAGTCTTAGCTAAATTAAAATAAGACTTACTAAAAAATCCCTAGATCTATAATTACTTACTAATAGCGCCTACTTAAAAAAAATTTTTTTTATATATTAGCTTTAAATTATTATATTTTCTAAAGCCCTTAAGATTATTTAATAAGTAATTAATAAATATAATAGGCTAAGTAAAGTCTCGCACTAAATATATTAAAGATATAAACTATTAAAATAATAAGAATAAGTATTATACCTATTTTTTTTAACTTATCTTATTCTATAGCGTCTTAATTTAGTAATTTAAAAAAAAAAATAAAGTTAAAGCTTTAGGCTATAGAACTTATACTAAATTTATCTAAAATATACTATTTATTTAGCTAACTAGGTAAATAGCTTAACTAAATCTATAAGTAAAAATTTGGAAATAAAAAATAGGAAATTAAAATTAAATACTTATTAGTCTATCTATCGCTACTCGTTTACTATAAAAGTAAATCTTAATAATTTAAGTTTTATTCTAGCACGTATAGCTATTTAGTTTATATTACCTATTATATATATCTATATACTAGTTAGTCCTAATTTTTATACCTATAGTTATAGTATTTTTATAGTAATTATAGGTACTATTATAGTTTAAAATAAAGTAAGCTATAAATAATAACTACCTAAAGCTCTCTAAAATATAATATAAAAAATTAGCTAAGTTATACTAAAAATATAATGCCTATATATATTTCCTAAATTAATAAATTTAATAACGGAAGGGCGGAGGAAAGATAGTAAAAAAATAATAATAAAAAAGCTCTTAAATATAATTAAAGTATTTTAAAATACTACACTCTCTCTTTATCTATATATATAAAATAAAATATAAATTTTTATTATTTAATTACTTACTTCTTTTTTTTTAAAAAATAATTAATTAAATATTAGAAATTACTTCTATATTAAGAGACTATTTACTAATACTAAACTTTTATCTAATATTAAGTTCTACTATTTTTATAGTTTTTATCCTTACTCTTATCCTTATACTTAATAGTATATAAAGTTTTTTAAATAACTACTAAAACTTTTATATAATTTTTAAGTTATTATAGAACTTAACTAAACCTCTATAACTATAATTAATTAATTTTTTTTCCTACTATACTTTTATTTTTAATTTATTTTTTAATTCTTTCGAAGCACCGCTAAGCTAGAATATAGTTATAAAATTTATTTTTGTAGTCTAATAATAGCTTACCCTATATATATTATTATTTCTTTAAATAAAGTAATATCTATAACTAGTCTAATATTAGTAATTATAAACTACTTTATAAATAATTTTATTTTAAGCTACTATATTTAGATCTTATACTATATTAAATCTAGCTTAAAGGCTATTTTATCTTTAAAGTTTAAATCCCCCTATATAATTATATTTTTAAGCTTCCTCTTATATATAGTATCGGAGATAAGTATAACTAAAAATTAATTTAAAAATATAGTCTATTTATTTTTAGTATTAGTTATATTAGTATTATATATAGAGAAGATTTGTGTACTAGAACTATATAACCTATAATATAGTCGGCGTAGTCGTTGTTAGGTATTTTTATTTAATAATAAAATTACTTTATTATTAGAAATAATTAAATTATTTAGTATTACTTATTAGCTAAGGCCTTAGGGTTAGTTAAGGGCTGTACCTTATAAGTCTAGTTTTAAATTATTTTAATTAAAAAACCTATAAGTCTATTTTATACGCTAGACTATACTAGTTTTATTAGTAGTATCTTCTATCTTACTTTTTTTAGTTTCCTCTAGGCTATTGCTATTATATAGAACTACTACTACAGACTTACTAGTTATAAAATTATAATTATAAATTAATTTACTATTTTTAAAGTATTATATAATAAAGATATAAATAAATATAGCTACGTAATATTTATATTTTACTTATACTACATTTATTTAGAATATCTTATTTATATTAAAAAGTATAATAGAAGGTATTTTAGAATTAATATTTTCTTTTATTTCACTAGCGCGTATTTTAGGTCTACTATTTAATTATAGCTTTACAGCTTTCTATACTATTATAGCCTTTTCTTTTTTAGTTTGTAGGTCTAGTAAAAATTTACTAGTAGCTAATTATTAGATATATATTATTTTATACTATAGGTTTAAGAAGGCTTTACAGTTAGTAGTAAAGATAAAACCTTAAATAATAATTTTTTTAATCTTAGCTAGAATTACTAATAGAGTATTAGTACTTTTATTATTATTTAAACTTATAATAGACTTATTATACGCTTTAGAGTTACTATACTATTTAGTATTCCTTTTTATAAGACTATTCCCTTCGCCTAGTATACTTAAGAGAGTGTTATAGTTTATTATAAAATTAAACTTCTAATTACTATTTTATTTAGCAGTTATTTCGTTCTTTATTAGTATTTTTATTAGAGTTATAATAGTTTTATTTTCTATATAAGTATTTATTAAAGGTTTACTATATATATTTAAGGTGCCGCCTTTATTACTATTATATTTAAAAGGAAAGTTATGCTGTAATATAATTATTTCTTTAAAAACTTTATTAGATACATAAATAGCGCTCTCTATAAAGACGTTATTATAAGTTAAAACTTTACCTACTCTACTAGTATTATTTATTTATAATATAGCTATCCTCTCTGTTTAAAAGTATAAGTTTATATTAATATTAAGCTAAAGAGAAGAGAAATAATATAGTTTCTAAGTATTCAAAACTAGTTTTACTTTTACTACTTTATCGCTCTAGTAATACCTAAAAACAAAAAAATTTACAGTAAAAATTTATAATAGAATTAAAAAAGTCTTTAAATTAATTTATAATCTAAAACGCGAAAAAGTCTATAATATAAAGAGAATAAGTTTAAAAGCGGAAACGTTGCTAGCTTAAATATAATAAAATATATATTTTTAAAAGGCGCTATACCGTATTTATATTATCCCCTATTATAATATTTTTACTAATTAGCCTTTTTATAGAGAATATAGTATAAGTAATTATTAATATATATATTTATATACTAATCGAATAAATAGTATAGCTGTAGTGGCTTAGGGCGACTAAAAAGGGTTTTAAAAAAAGAGGAGTATATATATACCTTTATACTTAATATATCGAAAAATTTAGATAAGATTAAGTTAAAAAAATATAGTACTATACTAGACCGCGCTTAGTACTTAGTGCGCTCCCCCCCCCCCTAAAAAAAACGTTAAATTAATAAACTCTAGTATAAAAACTCTAGTACAGACACTGTATTTAGTAAAAAAAATATATAAATAGTAGTAGTTACTACTACTTATCTATCTCTTTATTCTTTTATAGTTAATACAGTTAAACGTTTTAAACTATTTATTAAAAAAAATACTCTCTAAAATATTTTTTACTAATATATTGTTTAAAGGTACGTTATAGTGTATATACTAAATCTACTATTAATAGTATCTAGGTCCTAATACTACTTCTCCTCTTATTAATACTAACGATAAAATAATTTTTATTAATTTTAAAACTTCTAAAATAGCGTCTAGTATAGTTATTTAAGCTTTTTCTATAATATTGTTTTACTTAATAATAGGTAATAAAGATATAACTTTAGTAAATACTTATAAGTATAAGTACCTTATTTGTCTAGAGGTAGCTAATAGAGAAAATTATAATTTATTAAATTTTAAAATTATAGCTATATTTAACTATAAGTATAGTTATAGAGACGAGATAGTAGCCCTATCTATTAAAAAAGTAGTTAAAGTATTAAATATTAGGTTAGTAGTATTAGCGGTTATAAAAGAGTTATTAATAGGAACGTATAGAGATACAGTAAAAGTAAAAAAAATAAAAAAATATAATATATAGTTTATAGTAGAGTTAATAAGTAAAATAAATATTTTATAAATATAGTAGGTACTCCTTAGCGTAAGGAATATAAAAGTAAAAATAAAAATAGTAGTAAAGATAAAAGTAATAGTAAAAACGTTTTAAGCTATATTTTAAGCTCAGAGCTTAGAGCCCGTAGGGCGATAGGTAATAGGTAAAAAATGTAGAGATACTAGGGATAATTAATATTTAAAAGTTTAGAAAGACCTATATATAATATATATTTTTTTATATATATTTTTTTTAGTGTATAGGCTAGGTAAGTAGGCTAGTAGGTAGGCGTATTTAGTTATTATATTATTATAGGCAAAGAAGGATTTATAATTATAAACAAAAATATTAACTATTATTAAATACTATACTACCTATAGGCGGAGCGAAAAGTAATAAGAATAAATACAACCTCTATTTTATATAAAAATAAAGTTAAAAAAGTAACTAATAGGTCACAATAGCAGTTATTAGTAGTAATTATTAATAACTATCTATTTATATAACTTAAATAAAATTTTAATTTACCTTTTATTAGCAGCGTATATATAATAGAATAATATTATATAATATTTAATTAAGGGCTTTACTATATATAATTATTAGGAACTCTAATACTATATAAAGTTTAATTTTATTTATATAACTATAACACGATAACTTAATCTATCAAATTTTATACTTAAGTATTTTATTAAAAATAAAAAAAAGTAGCGCTATTCTACGTACTTATACTAATACTCATTATAAAAAAAAGCGTTCTTTTTACTAACAGAGATAGCAAAAACTACTATTATAAAGGCCTTTTAATATAAATAGTCTATATTTAACACCTTTTTAAAAGAGAGGTATACCTAATACTAGTTTAAAAACCTACTTTCTTCTAAGCGTATATATTAGCTCCTAAATACAGTAACTAAGGAGGGGGAATTTAGTATTATTAAAATTTTATAAAGTACTAAACTAAAAACTATACTATTTTTAATTATTAGAAACCCTATTACGGACCGCTATAGTAAAGAAAATAGGTAGTTATAAAATAAAAGAAAAATATAAAGATTTTAAGTCTATTTAATATAATAATAGTAAGTCTAAATTAGTAAAGCGCTTTAGTAACCGGCTAGTATAAATAGGAGTAGTATATATTTAATATACTTAGTAAATTTAGTTATAAACTAGCTATATCTAATATAAAAGTATACATAGAATAAAATTATATTAAAATTATAAAGTCTCGTACTATTAGCGACTAAATAGACTAGCGACAGCTTTTAAAAGTTAAAATAGTATTTAATTTTATACGCTTTAAAAGGTTATACGGCGGGGAATATCTAATTATAAGCCTAAAAAAACGCTTAGTTATAGTTCCCGGTTCTATCTTTATAAGTTTACTCTTCTAGTTTTTACTCTATTTATACTATTACCTATCCGCTCTCATTTGCAACTTAAAGAAATAGTAGTAATAGTAAAATACTATAATTCTTTATTATAATATAGCGTAAAAAAAATAATATACTTAATAGTCTACTACTATAGTTTATTTAATACGATTAAATAAAGGCATCTCTCTAGCGGAAAGTTGGGCTACGTAAAATATTATTTAAACTAATTAATAAATTTTAAGGTGAATTTTTAAATATAAAATATAAGGCCTAGAGCTTTTATAAATTCTCTTTCTACTCGTGGTAATCTAGTATACGCAACTAGTTATATAGTCTCTTATAAAATATAAAAAAAACAGCTTAAAGATTTATAATAGATTAGAATATATTCTAAAAAGAGAATAATAAATTTAAATAGGCTAAAGATACACTATAAAAAGCTATTAATAGCTAAAAAAATACCTTTTTCCTGTAAAAATAGATAGTATATTTTAAAGTTATAAAAGGCGTATTAAAATTTAAAGATAAAGAAAAAATAAAATAAAGTTAACTATTGTCCTTATATAATACTTAGTCTTATTAAGCGCGGCTATAAACCTCTATTAAAACTTTCTCTAATTATTAATAACTACGCTTCAGCCGCTTAGGAATAAAAAGTAATAATATTAAAATATTTAAAGTTAAAACTAGATATAAGGTATAGTATAAAAAAAAGAATAAGATTTTATATATTTAATGTTCTTAGAGTTAGTAGTATAGCTCCCTCATAATTATAATTCTAGATATAAGCTAAATACCTATTTAACTTAATTATTTAAAGCTTAAGTCTACCTATATAAATAGTAATTAACGCTATTACTTATATAAGTAAATAAGCCTATCTATATAAGACTAAATATTTTTAGGAAGTAAAAATATATAAAACAAATTCCCTAGTAGATTTCGCTTATTTATATATTAGTAAGTAAAAGACTATATTAAATAATTTTTTTAAAAATCTAACGTAACACTACTAATATATTAATAATAATAATAAAGGTATATATATACTCCTCCTTTTTCGAACCCCTTTTAGTCGCCCTGAGCCACTACAGCCACACTTTTTATTCGATTAATATATAAATATATATTAATAATAATAAACTATTATAATATATATATACGTTTAGAAATAAGGTTTTCTAAGCCCTAGTAGATTTATAGAGTCTTATTTTAAAGCGTTTATAATATAACTAACGCTATAGTAATATAAAAAAGTAGTATATACTTATAAATAAAATTATTCCTATTTTAATTAAAAGATATAAAAAAAGAGGAAAGGTCTCGTACTATATATAAAAGGTAATATTAAATACTATTTATATAATATTACTATAAACTAGCTATATAGCTTAATATAAATTTTTAATATTATAAATTGTCTAAATAAGCTACGCTTAGTATAAGTTTATAAACTAATCTTATATAGAGAATACACTTACTTTTATATTAATAAATAGCTAAAAGATGTAAAAATAATTAGATTAAGCTAATACGGCTTAGTACCTATAGTAAATATAATTATAATAGTAACTATTTTAACTATTAATTGGCTAGCTTAATAAATACTAAAAAAATAAAGCTACTATTTTTTCCTAAAGCCGTATATACTTATTTTTTTTAATTTAAAGAAATAATCTATAAAGCTTTACTACAAAAGTACTCTTTATCTAATATTAATTTTTTATAATTTTTTTTTTACCTTACTCCGCTATGCGCTAAGACTATAATATTTTTAACCTTTAAAAAGCTTAGGGCAGCTAATTATAAAAATTATACTAGTATACTAATACTAACTACGCCCTTTAATCTACTCTTTCTTTAATATAATCCCTCTAATATTTAAATTTTAATTCTAATAGTACTAATAAACGTATAACTAAAGTATATATAACCTAAGCGCCTAAAATTTATATATATTAGGGCTTATAATTTAAAATACTTCTAAATTATAACTAGTTATTTTATAATTCGGTACTTTATATAAATACTTTTTACTAACTAAAAGTATAGCTAGCGCTAGTAATACTTTAGAGATTCTATATACCTATTCTTTATAATAGTAAAACGTAGTAAGTAAAAGTATTATTATTTTATTTAGCTGCCTATATCTTATTATACTAACTATAGAATAACTTTCTTAACTAATTTAGTATAGGTTAGAAATATAAAAGTATATATAAATAATAGTAGAGTTATCTATAGTACTATATTAAAGTATACTTTAATTTTTTAGCTGCTGTAGTAGAGAAAAGAATAAAGGACGTACTTACTATTTTATTTTATTCTCTTTATTTTCTTTATCTACTTCTTCTACTTTATTACTAGCTTTAGTATATTCTATTTAGCTATATTATAAAGCCTAACTAATTTACTTACTATTATTAAGAATAGTACTCTCTATAACGGGGTATATAATATTAAAGAAGTACCTAGAGAGAGAGTATTTAGAGAGGAAGTATATAGAGTAGAATAAAGTTAAGTTAGTAATACTATTATAAGTATTACCTAGTACTTACCTATTATTATTATAGCTAGTAGGTCTACACAACTATATACTATCTTAAAGAGATTTTATAACCTAGAATAATAAACGTATAAACCGCTTTAATAAGAAGCGGATTTACTTTTAAAATTTAAATTTAGACGTAGATACTTTGCATTCTAGTACTAAAAAGATTTCTAAAATAATAAGTATATTTTATAAATACTTAATAAAACTAAAGTTACTTATATATAGATAGGAGAAACGCTTAGCCCTACTAATAGCTATAAAGATAATTGAGATTCTAAAAGCAAGGATTAAAATACTAAAAAAATAAAAGATAAAATATAAAAAAGATAGAATATAAAAAACCTATTTAAAAACAGGCTAAGATAAATAAGAAATTTATATAAGATCTTACTATACTCCTAAAAACTAGTAATACTAGTAAATAACATAGAAAGTTACTATATATAAGTAATTAGGTAAAAGAAAATAAACGTGCAGACTTTATATTATATAGTAGTAATATTAAAATAAAATCTAGTACTACGTATTTTAGTAATTATACTACTCTATCCTAATATAATCTATGCTCCTTATATATTAATTTAGTTAAATAACGTAAAGTTATTTTATAGAATAATTCTATTCTTTAAACCTACTAGTAATACTCTAGTAATTTTATTATTAAAAGAGAATATAGCGTTTTCTTACTAATATTAGTAATAGATTAAAGTAAAGGAGATATATATATATGAGTATCTTAATTTAGTAGTAATTACGGCTAACTTTTCTCTTTTAATATAAAACTATTAAATCGGCTATTATAATAGGCTATAAAATAGATATAGGTATTATATTTAGTATATAGCTCAGTAAGCTTTCTATAGATAGTTTAAGTTAGTTTTAAATAGTTATTATTTACAGTCCGCCTAGTCTTTAAGTATAAAAGTATATATAATGGTTATTAAAGTACTATAACTAGTAAAAGAAACTATAAGTATTAAAATAGTATAAGTCTAGTATTATAATTTTTAAAAATTATTAAATTATAATTAAAAATATTATTTATATTCCCTTTACAGAATCCTTACACTAGTTATCTATTCTTAAAGTCTTAAATTTTAATTTAAGACTCTGGATCCTAACTTAAGGCCTAAATCTGTTTTAGAGGCCCTAATCCTATTTTAAGGTACTTAATTTTAGTTCAAGGCCCTCTATAAATTTTAGGTTATTATAGCCGCTAGTTAGGTAATAAAATAGTAATAGTACTCTAAGTAGTAGTATAGTAAGGGCTAAATAGATAATACTAGTTTACTAATAACTAATTATCTTAAACCTATTTTCTTAGTAATTATATAATTTAATATATTAGTTCGCTTTAGTATCTTATAGTAAATATTAGTAGTAGCTATATAAAATTATCCTATAATAACAATACTATATAAAAAGCTATATAAACTCTAATTTCTATAGTAAAAATTCTATATAGAATACTACTTTTTCTAAAACTTATATTATATAAACTTTAATTTCTATAGTAGAAATACTATATAAGATACTATATTATATAAACTACTAGGCTCTATAAGCCCTAATTTCCGTAATAGAAATCCTATATAAAGTATTTAATTTCTAAACTTAAAAATCTTATAGATATACGCTTATATAGCTTAATAGTTTTTTATATAAAAATCTATCCCCTTCTTATTTAATTTATAAGGCTATCTTTTTTTTTTAGCTTACTAAGATAATACTTAAAATATAATATAATTTTTAAAACTAAAAAGCTTTTTATTATATTAATTATACTACTTATTTGCGCTATATACTCGCTGTAATTTAAATACTTATTTCTAGTAGGCTAACTAAGAATTAGTAGATATAGTAGAAATATTAAACGTAAATAAAAATAAATAGTATATAGGCAGGACTTAGTATAAGCGTAGGGTAAAAAAAATCACTATTTTAATATTAGTACTAGAATTCTAGTTTTTACTTTAGCTTTTATTAGTACTTATATATACTCTACTATTATTCTTCCTAAATTTAATACTTTCTATTATAATATAGCTAGAGTAGTTAACTGTAAGCACGGAAGTACTAAGTATATAAAAGACTAAAAGTTAAAATAAAAACGTTATAGGGGCGGCTCTAATTTTAGTATATATATTAGTTTATATTAAGTACTTATATTCTTTTAGAACTAGCCTCTATTTAGTATATTATAACTTTACTTTCTATCTTTTTTCTTCTTAATATTTTTTTATATTATACTCTATTAGCTTTCTATATACTTCTAGCTTACTTATATAGAGATTCGCAGATATAATAGTAGTTAATAATAATAAATTATTTTAAAATACTCGACGCTAACCTAATAGGTAAATAGTTAAATAGCTTTTATAATATATATATTTTAGATTTAAATAAAAAAAATAAAAAATAAATTATAAAGGTACTATTTGTTTATCTCCTATATAAATTCTAGCTAATACTAATAGGGCTTAAAAATACTCTTATAGATCTAATAATTACTTTATAAAGTCTTTTTATTTTTTAATTACAACTCTCTAAACGCAGTAATACAGTCCTATTTAATAATTTATTATTATTAAATTTAGTAATTTTTTTAGGTAGCTTTAATACTATATAGATTAATCCTTTCCTTTATACTGTCTTTAGTAAATAACCTAATAAAATTATTTAAAATACTATTTATAACGCTGTTACTAAATTAACCCCCCCTTTTTATCCCGCCTTATCTATCTAATAAATGCTATAGTTATATAATAAAGGTAGTTTTTTAAACTCTACTAAATACTCTAAATATATAGATAGTAAACTAAAGAAAGAATTAAAATACTTTTATATTAGGGTTTCTAGTTTCTTTAAAATCTATTTTAGAAGTATTATAAGTTTTTAGTAAGTAATATAGATCGTATTTAATAAATATAAAAAAAATAGTCCGCTCTATTAAAAGAAAGCGGCTAGTAAAACTAGTCTAAAAGAGTAAGGGAAGTTAATATTTTAGGTTAGGTTACGCTACTTACTAGTTAACTCTTAAACTTTATAATAAAAAATTAGCCTATCCTTAAGCCTTAATAGTAGTTACTAGTATAGTTTTACTAGTCTATATATAGCTCTACTACTAATTATAAGTTAAATATTAGCTTTATAAATAACTTAAATACTAGTATAGACTCTAAATATTACTAAAAGTAAATTCTTATACTAGAGGAACTTAAGAGTAACCTATTAGCTAATACAGCCTTTAAAGTATAGTTTAATTTAAACTAGTATATAAGGGAGATACTTACCGCCTAAAATAGTTATTACTTTATTTTTAGCTTTATACTATATAAATTATGTATATAGTTATAGAAATTTAATTAGCTAATAGAAATTATATTTATATAATTTAATATTAATAAAAATAAACTATAGTTTATATCCACTATCTTTAAGTTCCTATAGTTAAACGAGGTATAGCTTAAATTTAACTTTACTATTATTATAGCTAGGGATAAGTAGTATATTAAAATTAAATAGGATATAAAACAGCTAATTATTAATAAGATTATAAAACGCGTATCTTATATTACTAGTTAAGTAATAACCTATTAGAAAGTCTATTAAGAGAGATATAAATCCTAAATACTCCTCATTATTAAAGATTTATAGTAATTTTTAAAATACTAAAAGAATAAGCTACTATACGAGGTAACTAATAAGAATATAAATAATATTATATTTATTATATTTATATACTAATCGAACAAATAGTGTGGCTGTGGTAGCTCGGGGCGACTAAAAGAGGTTTTAAAAAGGAGGAGTATGTGCATACCTTTATAAATAAATAATATTATAAAATATTATTATTATAAGACAGTCTATATCGGCAGCTAGAATAATAATATTTATAGAAATATATTTTTTAAAATCCCTTTTAGTCGTCCTGAGCCACTACAGCCACACTATTTGTTTGATTAGTATACAAATATATAGAAATATATAATAAGGTCTAGATATAATAAAAGTAATAAACTATAGGCTAGAAAACTTAATACTACCTCTAAGTATAACTAGACATTATATCTTATAGAAAGGTAAAAGTAGTAGTATTATTAAGTAAAAATAATCTTTTAGCTATATTAATACGCCGTTACTATTTAGTAAATATATATATTTAAGTTCTTTAGTTAAAAGTAAAAGAGTTATAATAAATTAAGTATATTATTATATTATTATCCGTAACTATAGAAAGGCTATTTATAAAATAAGTTTTAGGGTTAGCCTTCTAGCTGCACTAATAGGCTATATTAATAAATATAAGTTACTACGTATAAAGACTAGTACGCTTTAAAATAATATTTTACTAAATAACCTTATAGTAAATAAAAAATAATAATAATGCTTTCTAGCACGTATTTTTATTTAACCTTAATCTAGATATTAAGAAGCAGCGGGAGAAGTCTTTTAGAGTATAAAGAAAGACTAGTATATAAGCGTTTATAATAATTAGAGTACTTTTAGATAATAAAGTATATTTATTTATATATAATTTAAAATTATTTCCTCCCCTAGAGTTATTACTGTAACGTTACGCGATCTTAGACTAGTTATTTAAACTTTTACTATATTACGTAATTAACGCTAACTTATTCTAATAAGCTTCTTACGTAGTAACTATAATAACTTATAACTATAATAACTTTTTTACTAGCGCTCCCCGTAGGATCTTTTAGTCCTCTTAAAATAATTATTAATTCTTTAATAGTAAGCTTCTATATAACTACCTTATAGCGCTATAGTATACTTTTCTTTTATTACTTACTACCTATTTTATTTTTACGTATACGTATATCCCCGCGCCTAAATAATTTTAATTATTTTAATTAGCTTCTTTTATTAAAGCTTTACTTCCTTTACTACTTTAAGGAAATCTTTTTTTTTATTATTAAAGTGCTACTAATACTACTATTATTATTACTGTTCTTTATCTTAAATAAAAAAGTATAATTTTTTTTTTACTATTTTTTTATAAATTTTACTATATCCTTATATAGATAAAATTAAATTTTATAGTCTTTATAAGTATTATTAAAATTAAGGATAGCGTCCTACTTGAATAAGAAAGGACGTATTAGAATTAAATTAGGATTAAAAACGTTAACTAAAGAATCTAGTTTATTAAATAGGCTAACTAATTATACTACGTTAAGATAAAAGTTAAAGTAGTCCTTAATATAATCTAGCTAGTTATTACTATTAATAAAAGTCTATTCCGTATACTACGGGTTACTTAGTTTAATAGTTAAACGCTAAAACACTAACGTAGTAGATATAATAAAAATAAAAAATTTTATTTTAATTATATTAAAACAATTTCTAAACGTTATATAGTACTTATAAAAAGAAAAGAAAGCTACTACGTTTACTATTTTAAACGCGCTGTATACGGTCTATAGTTCTATTTATAGTTTTACTTAAAATAATAACTTATAAATATTTTATTATTGTTCTATAGTTGTTACCCTGCCGTTATTACTACTACTACCTAATAAGTTATTTATTAAGTTATTACTCTACTAGCTGTAATATTTAAAAACTTCTATATTTAATAGACCTTAATTATAGCGCCTTTAATTTTTGTTTACTTTTATATTAAGTAAGAACGTAGTATATACTAAATTAATATAGCTCCTACAGATAAACGTAAAGAAATAATTTAAAATTATTTTTTTAAGTACTACTCTAGATATATATTTACTATAATACGTTAAATAGAGAAAGAGTTATTAAATACTTTAATATATAATATTATATAAATATAGAAGAGCTTACTAAAATTAAAAAAAATAATAGGTAATAAAAGAGATTACTTTAAGACTATTAAAATAACTTTTATATTATACTACTAACTATTAATCTCTTATATTAATAGATTACAGAGAAAGATATTTTTTAATAATAAAAAATAAAAGATTCTAAATCTAAAGCTATATAATAAAATAAAAAAAATACTTTAGATAGTATAGGATAAGTTAAATAAGGTAAAGGAATAAGGATACGTTTCTTATTTAAGCTAAGGAGAGAAAGTAGTTATATATAATTAATTAAAACTGCCAGAGTAAATAATAGATTTAAAAAATATATTTTATTTTAATATATAGCCGTATTATTCTTAAAACTTTTTATATATTTATACTAAAATATTAGCTTAAGCCCCGTAAAACGATCCTATAGTAGAAAACCTAATTAATAGTTTTTAGATTTATTATTATTATTAAGCGCCTATAATATTATTTAAGTTAATTTTTTTTAAGCATTTCTATTTACGCCGCTATATTAGTAATAGTATAGTAAAGTAGATACTTATTTATTAGTAAAAAAGATAAGATCTTAGCTAAACTAAATTCTAGGTTTAGCACTTTTACTACAAACTTTTATTCTAAATAAAATAACTTATAGTTATCTACAGCTTCTTCTTTACTAGATTAAAAGAGAGTCTACTCTAATTTATTATCGCAAATATTAGTCTTTAAGGAGTAGTTTTAGATAAAAAAGAATAGCTAAGTAATTATATTATTATTAGTTAGGTAGTGCTTAATCTTTATATTTATATAGCTAGGACGTATAAGTACTAGATCTAAGTGTTTAATATAGTTAGTTATTATAATTAATAATTTATTTTAAAATAATACTAGACTATTTAGTACATTAAAAAGGATTAATAGAAATACTGTTTTATTAGGTAAACTATTTAGACTAACGTACTAGCTTAAATCTATACTACTATTAGGTTTTTAATATATAGTAGTTATATTAATATTATTTAAAAAAATAATATAATACTATAGAAGCTTAGTAAATAAAAATTTTAAAAAGTAGTTATTTAAACTAAATAGAGTAAAGACGTAAATATTTAAATTAAAATACTCTATAATAAAAAGATAAAGACTAGATTTTTTAGTTTTAAGTAGTCCGTAAAGTAGATACTCTTATTAATAAAATAAGCCGCGCTTAAATTACTATATTCTAGTTTTAAAATTTAAAAACTTAGTTACGTTATTTAATAATATCTCTTTTAGCTTCCTATTAATAATTATAGTTAATATCTCTCTTTTAGCTATAAACCTAAAAGCTTTCTACCGATTTAATTAGTACTTAAATATATAAGTTTTATTTTTAACTAACTCTAAATAAAACTATCGGTACTTATTAAAGAAATTTTAAAAAATAGTAAAATTACACCTAAAGCATTAAAAATAAGTTTTTATTTTAGTACTATTAAACTCTCGTAGAGTTTTTTATTAATTAAATATAAATAGACGGCCTTTATACTAAAAGTATAAATAACTATTATAAAGAAAATAGTTTCGTAATTTTTTTTAGTATATAATCTAGTTTTTATATATAATTTAAAATTTATTTTTATAAAAAAAGTATGAGCTAATTACGTAAAAGGCTAAAAATAGATTTAAAAGATAAGTAGATTATATACCTTATTAGTATAGAGTATCTTAACTTTAAATTCTATAGGCTTATTAAGGGTTAAAACTATTATTACTTAAGGTAGATTTATTAATAAAGGTAGATTTCTACTAACTTCTCTATATATTCTAAAGTATATTTTTTAAATAATAGAAGTAAGTCTACGATATAAAGTATTTAATTATAGATACTTAGGTCGCTAGTAAGAAAAAACTACGTAAAAAAAGTTATAAGGCTAAAACTAAAAAAAAAGGTCTAAAAGGGGTATCTAATTAAATAGGAACGATTAGTTATAGGTAGGGCTAGTATTTCTAAATAAAGCTATATTAAAGAGAGCTTTAAGTAGGTAAATTAATAGAAAGAACGTAAAAATAAATTATTATACCTATATATATTATTCTTAAGAGTTAAATAACTGTTTTTATACCTTTTAAATATAGGCTAATAGACCTTTTTAAGGAACTAATCGCGTACTAACTAATATAATATTTAATAAATCCTATTTTATATTAATATATAATAATTATTACTAAGTAGTTTATATTCCGTATAAGGGAAATATATTATAAAAGAGGTTTATAAATTAAATAGTAGCTTTTAGTGTTAATTATATAAAATTACAATAGTACTTTACCTATAGGGGTATATATTAGTAGTATTACTTTATTAGTATTTCTACCTATTAAGGTTATATAAAGTAAATACTTTAGAGGTATAGCTAAGCCTAAACTAAGAGTTTTTAATAGGTTAACTAAAAAGAAATTTTATTATAGTTTATTACTACCTAATCCTTTTACTTTATTTTACTTAATAGTAAGAGCCGCTTATTCTATTACTATATAAACAGAGTGTAGTAGATAATTTCTATAGGTCTTCTAGTATTATAGGTTTAAGGATATACTCTAAACCTATATATAAAAGGTATAGGTTAAATTTTAAATATATATAATAGACTATAGTCTGTTTCTAGCCTAATATAGTTTAATGTATATAAATAAGAACTATTACTCTTAGTTATACTATATAAGAATATAATATAATATTTTTATACTTTTAATAACCTTAGCTTTATTAAGTATTTAGGTAGGTAAGTTTTTATTCTAACGATTATCCTGTAGAGAGAGAGAAAGGTAAAAAGCTTAGTAATAAGACTTTTACTTACAGGTACGTAGGGATAAAAAGTTATATTTTTAATATACTAAGTAAGGTCTTATATTTATAATATATAATAGCTTATTCTTAAAGTAGTATATCCCGGAAGATTATAAAAATTATAATATAGCCTAAATAATACAGCCTATAAAAAAGAGAAAAGCGCTTAATAAGGGGAGTAGAAGATTAAAACTTTAATAATATATATATTTAGGTAATAGAGTATTACATAGTAAAAAAAAAAAATTTTTAATTATAGGAAAAAAGCTTTAGAAGAATGCTAATAATTACTTAGTATTATTAAAACTAAAATACTATAAAGACGTTTTTATTTTATATATATTCTATACCTTTTTTAGACTAGTGTCTTAACACTATACTTTACCTCTCTTTATATAATATATATTCTTTATCTAGCACTATTAAAATTTATTTATTTTAGATAGGCTCATTACTAGTACTATTATACTATATATATTTATAGTTTTTAATTAATTCTAAGTCTTTACAACGTAAGTACTCTATTATACTATTTAGTAAAATATTAAAAATAGGTAGAAAAATACGCTAAAAGACTTATAAATAAAAATTTATACTTAATTAATTAAATAAGAAGATACACTAGAAACTATATTTATTAAAATATAAATAGTATAAGGTATTTTAAAAACATATATATAAGCTTTAAAGGGGTCCTAAAGCCTTTTTATAAATAATAACCTTCCCTGCTACCTAATACTAGTAGTTTCTAATATATAATATTATTTTTTATTAGTATTTATATAGACTTAGCTTTTAATTTTAGCGTTTAATACTCTAATTTATAATCTTTCTAATTTTTTATTCTATAATAACGTATAGGAGTTACCTTAATATAAAGTACTAAACTTATTTTAAAATATTTTTAGCTACTTTTAATCTACGTAAATATATTAAATTCCTTTATATTAGGATTTATAAGCTTTTAGACTTTAGTTTCTAAATAAACCTAGTCTTAAGTATAGTACCTTATATATAAGCTACTAAAATATTTAGCGTATATAAATCTATATAGTAGGGAAGGTACTAGTAGTATTAATAATAATAGTAGTAATAATAGTAATAGTAATAATTATAATAATAGTAATAATAATAATAATAATAATAATAATAATAATAATAATAATAATAATAATAATAATAATAATAATAATAATAATAATAATAATAATAATAATAATAATAATAATAATAATAATAA